>DWLR01000059.1:0-43565 GCA_018246295.1 Papilio alexanor hazarajatica | reverse complement strand
TATATATATATATATATATTAAACCGAAATCGGAAGGTCCGTTTTGGGTTTAATATACTCGGAAGTACTTTTTGGTGTTTTAGGTATTGAAATGGTAAAGTTCATTTGCAGCTTATACTTGTATAAATGTACGCATTTGAAGCAGGTGGTAGTTGCATTGAAAATCATCAAATGATAGGTATGTTACCTTTGATTTGTATGTAGCAATGCCCTCTATCAATCCATAGCTACCCACGCGCGGCTGGACATGTGCTCCGAGTGCTAAGTACATATCCATTATTCATTGCGAAATGCGAGTACAGGGCAGCAACTTAATTTGAACTGTGTCAGCAAGGAATCATTTTTCATGTTGTATTAGAGATAAGAGATAGAGATATACAATGTAGTATTTCTGTCTCAAAAAGATTTGTTGAAGAGAGTTGCAGACAATATTTTCTTGCATACCTAATTTCTTAATTACAGTATTGTTTACGTCGTATGACAATGGATACTTGTTAAAAACGTGCTGCCGATGCGGAGTTTTGACGCCCTATCTCGTGACGTTGCTGTGCCGATAACGGCATCTTCGGGACCTTGACTGCAGCACAGCGGCGGTATGAACTTTTGGAAAGCTGCCGCCATGCTGCAACTCGCTCGCCATTTCTCTTCCTTTCTATAGGACAAACTTTATTTTTTTAATAAAACATTTGTATTATTGTACAACCATTTTATCATGTTAATTTATTTGTAATAAAAAGATAATATGTAGTACAATGATTTCATTTTCATATGCTATTATTACTGTTTAATAAAATAACGAGCGAAAATATTCGCAAGCAGAAATAGAGTTATTTATTGTAAGGTATCAAAGGCCTGACTCCCCTCCCATTGAATCATTCTCTGTTTTATCTACTCCCCTTGTGCCCCATATAAAGACACACAACTCCAACTCTTACAATTGTTGCGCATGGCTATGTGTGCCAATGTTCACAAAACATCACAAGAGCCGCTTGCTCATTTATTAAAATCTAATATAAAAAAATGCACGGCAATTTTAACACTATCCAAAGACGTTATCGTACATGCAGTGTTACTCTAGTGGATACGTCCACATACGTAGTTTAATCGATGGGTAATAAGATCCTCAGAAACAACACGAATTTGCGAACCAGTCCCCGCTTTCCAAATGTCAGTGTGGCGGGTCACGAAGACGCCGTGAGAGATTCTCCTTTTACCTTTGCCGTGTTTAGCCTAAACACGTGCTTTGTTTAGTATAAATGGGTCAAAAACATTACGAATAAACTCGTAATTCGATCTAATGGACAAAACACTGCGATACTTGGGTGCGGATTGTAGAAGTAATTCCTGCTAGATAACAGATAGGAAAAGGCTTTGACTGGTGTTGATGATGTCGATGATAATGGCAATAGAATGTTTCCGTCACACTTAAATTATAAAAAGTCTAGTGAAAGTCAAATTATTTATTTTAAGCAAACGAGTGAAGGTTAAAGGTGTCGTGACGACGACAAGAAGCTGTTGGTTGGATCAGTTGAGCGATAACGTTTAATGTACTCCGAATTAAAATTGACCATTCACTTAGCAAATTTTTCAAGAATGAGGCGAATAGTATTAGTTTTTTATTAGTCATACATAAATCGCAACAATACAAATTATAAAAAAAATGATTTTTTTATAATTAATAACAATACATTTATAGTTCCAACAGTTTACAGTTTCATTGTGTTTAATTTTGATGACTTGATTATATATTTCCGGCAAGCTGGTGTTGTATACGATAGTGCTATAATGTGATAACTACGCAATTTTATCAAAGGTCGAAAGGTCAGCGAATGTATTTGTGACATAAGTATGTACATCATATGGAATATATGATTTTTCAGAATTGGATATGAGAATCAAATACATTTGGAGCTCTAACTAAATTATTGTGACACAGGCAGTAGAGAAAGTCATTTTATGTGTATGAAAATAAAATTGCATATATATACGTCAAACGTGATAATCTCTTTTCCAGTTATAATTTGAACTAAATCAATAAACTTGTATGAGAAAAGGTTTCTTTGTTTGTTGGTTTCGAATTAACTCAAAATCAGGATTGCCATATCCGAAGAGGATAAAAGCCCGCCATCAAAAAAATCAGTTTAAAAAAAACTCAAACAACTAATTATAAAAATTATTTCACCACTAGAAAGCTCTGCTACCAGCGAGCAAAGTGTTTTTATATTTTATTTTAATTTACCTATTTTTCCAAGCGAAGCCGGAGCGGGTTGCTAGTGTTTTAAAAAATCGATAACCCGAAAAAGGGCATCACATCTTATTACATATTACAAATAAATGTACCCGCAAATAACACAGGTCATGAGTAAAAAGTGAACGGGACCCGAACAAGTTTTTTGCGTCAATAATCGTTTATTTTTTGTAATTGATTCAATGAAACAGAATATGAAGATTGCGTAATCGCTATACAGTCGCGAATGAGTTTATTTGTACAAGTCCTTATCAGTTATCGCTTTAACTTATTACAATTCGCTTGTTTAAAATACGACACTTACAAAGTTGCTTTTGTATGTAACACATAACTTTTATTGTATCGGAATCGCGGTGTAATCTAATCGTTTAATTTTTATACGAGACGACGGTGATATTTAGCCATTGTGTATGAAATATTTTTCAGTCTAACGTCTTTCAACCTCAATGAATTTTATACAATCTATTGTTATTGATGTTTAGTCTAAAATCCCTTATTGCAATAAATCGGGAATAATAATAACCCGAAACAAAAGCAATTAACTTTTTGGAAAAACAATACAAATTATTACCAGCATCGAGAATAATTGTACCGTTGCATTGTGCGAGACTTCGAATTCGAAATTACATTAGATTTAATAGAAAAACTTGATTACATAACAAGTACTAAGCACTTTCAAAAATAGTTTGTGTCCATTGTAATGAAGATATATAATTAATACTTCAACTTACTTCCATCTATCCATCCATCCATCCATCTCAGCCTATGATCGTCCACTGCTGGAAATAGGCCTTCCCCATTGATCGCATCAATGGGGGAAATGTGCCATAATCGCGTGGCGATTATGTTCCATCGTACTAAGAAAACGACGCTGCTGCCCGTTCTCCGGTGCTCTTTACATCCAGACTCAAGACAAACAGATATGTTCATGCACACAAATATTTGTCCTGGGTGGGAATCGAACCCACGACCTGCGGCGTGAAAGGCAAGCAGCTTATCAACCACGCCGTCTAAACCTACCTTTTCTCGGCCGTATAATAAAGTTCAATAAAATCAAGTTTAAAAGTTGTTTAAGATGGAAATTTTTATCTTTAAAATAATGGTGGCAGAATTTTCATTAAAAAACACTCTTGAAATGACAAACATTCAGCAAATAAACAAAAATTTTCCGTTATGTTATTTTTAACTGTAAACGATTTATACACAATGTCGGCTGTAACCGCTGAGTTCGGATTCACGCAACAATTCGTAGATTGTGTAAACCGCTTTACCTGTAACGCGTAAGTAACAGTTTGGAATAATTTTAAGCTGTATATCATAATATTTTGCATGAAAGTTCGGATTTTGTAAACCTGAACTAGAAACTGTTAAAGCATTATGTATGGGTTTACGTGACTTGTTTTTGATACTTTTGTAGTCATTTTGTACACATAATCTTAACAATACATCGTTAAATATTTACATTGAAAATATATTAGAGACTATGTATGCGCTTGGTCTGGTCATAATGTTATCTGCATATTTTTGTTGTTTAGGTTCAAGACGAATTAAAGGAAACAAAATTAAATATAGTCTTGTCCCAATTTAACAGTCATTGTCTTTTTCATATTCTATTCCCCTCACTGTGATAAGGCGGATAGGTAAATGTATAAAATAAATTTTGCCAACTTTCCTTCTGTATTGAAAATGATCAGATAATTTGTAATTATGACAATGGCCTCTGTCTGTTATGTCAGTTTTAAAATCAACTTTGTCGAGATGAAATGTGAATTTCTATATTTATAATTCAATTATTCATTCAACCTGTTGGTGAGGGCCCGCGTGATTCTAGACTCTGTCCCACACATACGCCTACGCGTTTGCAGCGAAAGTTGTATGCAAATCAAGTAATGTGTTTGCCGTTTCTTATTGTTCTATTGCCGAACGTACTGCCTCGGACATAGCTCTCGATTCGTCGAGTCAACTTATAAATCGATTTCATATACAGTTACACGAATTACAATACGATGTCGAAATATCGATTCGATTGTTCTGTTTCTCGGAAAGCTGGCGATTGTTAAGGTCAGCAATAAGATAAAAATAATCGATTATTGTTGAAATTTACTAATACGTATTTTAGTTAATTACGAAAATTTTGTCTCCGTCTGGTATAAATATATATAATACATAATTAAAATCATACATTACAAATAAATAAAATACTATAATGTGAAATGCAACTAATATATAAATACATAAATATATAAATCCCAACCAGACACTTACATTGCTTATTATCATCGTCAGATTAAAAACATCTAGCAATAGATAGATCAACCCCTAAAGATACCACATAGGTATCGGTCCCCTGCCATCTTTACTTTTAATCAGCTCAATTTTATAATTTTCGATAGAAATCGTAGGTGATGGGTAGCTATTTTACTTACAGCAACTCTTTGTTTTTTCCATTGTAAATTTAATTATCCTTTCTTATTTCATTGTAAATTGGTGACAATTATTATTTTAGGATTGCTAATGAATTTATTCCTCTTGTTTGTTAATTCGTCCAGTAATTTTACGAATATGCTCCACTTCTCATGTATACGACCGGTTCTCGCACCCAGACCCACCCACGCTCCTTCGCGCTGTTCTCGACGTTAACATCGCGTCATATAAGGCATGTTTATCATTTTTCTGTTTGCTATCTAATATCAAGATTATTTGACACAAACATAGAGCTTACAAGATCCGATATGTAAAATTTATTTACGTTTAATCGACAGTATTAACTTTATGCATAAAACTATCTATACACATAATGGGTGGTTATTAAATTCTAAAAATAAATTTACAAATATGTTGATTACGCACTAGTTTTACTGCAATAGTAATGCAGTGCAATTAAGTGCTTAGTCATTTGAGTGCCAAGCGGGAAATACTAGCGACGTAGAAACGATAACCTCGTCTTCATATGCTTATCTTGTAAGTTCCTCTTTTATGCCTCCTTTTTTCCTTCTACAGTTTTTGAAGTGACAATACAATGTGTGATACTAAGAAGGTTGTGGAATACAATGCCATGTTGCCGATCACGTGTGGCTTAGGTCAGTTGTTTTGTTCGTAAATTGAACAAAGCGCTATCAGCATTAAACAAATATTTTAATTGGTCTCCGGCTAATTGCTGATTTAAAGTCCATTGTTTTGTTTGTGATTCTTTCACACAATCGCCATTGTGAATAAACAATATTGGGATTCGACCTTAGACTTTAGTGCGCTGTAATACATCGTCCTTTTTAGCCAAAGCCGTATGGAAAGTTAAAATGATCTACAAAAAATTATCAACCTTGCTTTTAGTCAAATATTTATCGGTTTTTCTAAAACTATTATAATTAAATTTTTTTCTCTGTAATTTTTATAATGTACGTTAAGGTAATTATGTTTTTGTATATCAGGAATTCATTAATTATCATTAATTACCATAATAAACTATAATATTATTTTTCCTCTTTCTCAGATGACCAGATGGTGCAGATAGTTTAAGGAATGAGAATACATCGGAAAAATCTTCGCTGCGTAAGTCATTTTTATTTATTTTTATTTATTTATTTACAAAACAGAAATTAACAAACTTATTTGGACTTCTATTATTGAATAAAACAGTATATGTATGCAGAGTATACGTATGTATATTGAATAAAACAGTATTGGAATTACTAATCGTCCTCGCACTAGGCTTCGACTGTATCGCGAAAAACCGCTTAAAAATTGTTTAAAAGATTGTATAAAGTTACAAATAAAGGTTGGAAATTAAAATAAATGACAAAGAAAATTAACTATTTAATTAGCTAAATATTACCTAGCACGCTTAAATATGTAATTAAATTAATTCAATTTTCCCAGGATCTTCTCAGACTCAACACAGTATAAGTCTAAATAAAGAAGGAAATTAGAAATAAGTTCTTTTGCTTCCTTCGCAGCACAGTTTTTAAGGTTACAGAATTCCAAAACGCCAATATACGAGTACATTTAAAATATTCTTAATCTTTTAAGCTGTCAATGAATTCCCTTATATGTAGACATAAACACTTTACTACTTGAATGATTTTATTTTACCATTTTATTCTTATCCCATATTTGTTTTTTTTTTCTTTTTTTATATAAGTATTCCACATTTCGAGGACTTTCATGCGCTGACTGACAAAAATAAAACGTTAGGAACCATTTTCTCAATTTACAGAATTATTTATTAGTTTTTCTTTTTCATACATTGGATTGGATGAATAGATTTTTCCATATTTATACTTTCGCATTTTATCGTTAAGCCCATTACCACCTATATAAAACAACCTAGCATGTTCTAGGTTTTTTATGTATGTTTTATGTGTATGGTTATGTAACCATTGCTATAACTTAATTCAGTCTCATAAAAGCACTTTTCTCAACGAGGTTCTTACCACGTCTTCAATCATTCCGATAAAGTGACTTGGTTAATTAACAGTCATTATTATCGCTTGACGCTTTATACTCACCGCCTTCGGTAAAAACTGACTTTACTCACAAGTCTTAACCATTGTCGATTTATGATTATGAACGACTTTGTTAACATACTGTATTTTAATGCGACTTTATATAGTTAAACTAATATAGTAAGGGTTAATTGATGTTTGTTACCGGGACTTTGCACTGCCGAACTTTGACAAAGCCAAGATCACAACAAGCTTTTATTTGAACGTTGGAATAAAGTAGACTTAAAAAAAAACACGTAATACTTATAAATCATTCTTTCAGTAAACAGGTTAGTAATTACATAACGAACTTACAAAATTAAACTTGTTTTTTATCTTTTTATCTTACAGAATTGCTAAGTGGTTGGATTGATTTGACCCCAAATTGTGACAAGAGATTGTACATTTATCAAATAAAGTATCATTTGGTGGTTCTTGTACACTTAACGGGTTTATAATGTCAGAGTGAGAGCCTAGGCTTTGGAAATTGAACCCACTTCCATTCGCAGCTTGACATAGAGGAACCCACGAAGCCCTCATACTCATAACAAACTTTTGAATCTTGCAACCGAACCATAAACCTTGTCTAAAATTAAGTTTACTTCTTTAATATTTGAAAAAATTTTGTTGTTTACCATAAAATTATAGTGTTTATGTGGAACGTAACGACCGAATGCTGAGCACGATTATTGTGTAAGTATCAAAGCCAGTTTGGCGAGTCTGCGAACAAGTTTATTCAGTTTTTAAAACATATAATTTACACTAATATTCATATTATTTTTGCTTGGTAGCTTTTGCATCACATGCTAATTAGTATTCAAAATTAAAATTTACGTCTAAGCAATAAACCCTGTGACATTGATGCTAATAACTGATAGGAGGCCATTGATATTTTATGAAGTTTGAATGTCGATAAAAATAATTGATGAGTAAAATCATTGTGGTACCAATTGTCATATATAAAACCGCCTACCTTGTCTTGGAATTAGAGATAGATAGATACTTGCAAACGATCTACGAATTGTTATTTTAATAATTATTTTTGAAGTTTAACAGCGACGGTTAATTTATAAGGACGTCTGATCTACTTTCTTACCTGCTATAAAAATATTCTATAAAATTACAGAAGGGTATATCTATCTCAGATATTATACAATGGTCTTAATTCATTGGTCTTACAACTAGTTTTAAATACCTCACAGTGTGGCTTTTACAAAATGACAACTTAATCGCTTTAAAAATAAAACTAAAGCAATATGAAGTGGAAAGGACAAAAAAGTATAAGGAAGGTGACACATTGAGTTGTCTTAATAGAGGGGACATTCAACGGCCGCGGTCGGTGTGACACAAAACTTTTTATAGTTTGGGGTCCGTCGCCTTTCAGATGCATATCTTTTTCATTTAATTAGACAGGTTTCCACATAACGAACTTATTACCATATTTGTTGTGCAAATAAAAAGATAGGGTTAGTTTTGTACAAAAAGACATGCAAATTTGCATTACGCTACTTATATGCTAACACACACCTATTGATACTTGACACAAAAAGTATTACAGTTAGTTTTGTATATTTTGTCTGACGACTGCCGTTTGACTTGAAGAGACATTCATAACGTTTCTTTAATCTTCTTTAAGAGTAATTGAGCCCGATGATTCAAGTCACTAACCACTTAATTTGAAATACCGAAGTAAGAGTAGATTTTAATGGCAACCTTATTAAGTGTAACTCTCCTCTTCAAAGCACGTAAATAAAAGATGAAAGGGGAAAAAGATACGATTAGGATTGTTTATTAAAGTTAGGTAATACGGAGCAACTAAACTACTAAAACTCGTCAATTTTAATCCGTGAATTAAGCTTATTTAAACAACATTTAAGCAATATTTAACTTAATTAAGCAATATTTAAATGTAGACGTGACTCATTCTTGTTACAGCTGGTGTTTTGTAGCTTCGTTTTACCCACGTAAGGATTTGCAATATAACAGACTTGCCGTCTTATCTTGGCTTCCAAGCCTTATTATAGGTCCCCTTCTGTTCGCAAAGGAAATGGCGCACCTGTACGCACCACACGGCGATTATATACTAAAAAACGATAACACCAAGCTTCCTTTAAAGTTTTATTTCTTGCAAACTCGCTTTATCGATATGTATTTTGTTTTACAATAAATCTAATTATTGTTATTAAAGCTTATTATTTCGTAGTGTACTTTTTGTGCACCAATATTGTTCTCATTTATATAAAGTGTAAATTTACCCCTGGTTTTAAGACATTTAACTACTATTTAGATAATAAGTCATGTGTAAGTATTCAATATACTTCGACAGTTTTTTTTAAATCTCATCTAGTCGTTATCAAATAAATCAGTGCGTAATTCGTTAAAGTTATATAACCATCGACTTATAAATTTAATGATGCACCTGTTGTAATCTGTACTAGCTCAATACGTTCATAGTTTCGCCACACCGCGCTGTCTACCCGTTCATTTTCTCTCGACAATTCGACCTACACCACATTCCATAAATTCTCGAACCCGCCGCGAACCCTAATTAACTGTAGTAGATTATTAATTTACCAACTCGTTCTTAACCATTAATAATTCAAAACTTTAGTATTTTCAGTTAATATGCCCAGAGTTTAATTTTTATTATGTTTAATACATGTTTTAGAAATCGATTAAGATGTACATGCATCGAGATTTTATACGTTTTTTTTCTATTTGAACAGTCCATTTATTTTCTTAGACGCGTTAATTAATACGCCAAATTAACTTGCATTGATTATCACTTGGTTATCTCGATTACCAATATTCTAATAATATTCTAGGACATTATACACGCAATGCTATCTGATCCCAAACTAAGCAGAGTCTGTACTATGGAAACCAGATAACTGATATGCTATATATATTAATACTTTTCTTTTGTATATACATACATATATAGATAATTACACCCAGACACAAGACAGAAATGTTCATGCGCAGAAATGTTTGTCTTGGGTGGGAATCGAATCCACGACCTACGGCGTGAGAGGCAAGTTTATTACCACTGCGCGAACCTGTCAGTCAAAATATAACTTATGTCTTGCTTAACTTACATGATATTATACTTTATGATTATTATGTTTACTTTTAAAAGAAAACAAAACAATTGTTTACATTACTAGCATTTAAATAAACGCCATGTTACAGAGATGCTAGTTGTAATCAAAATTGTTCAGATCTGCTCGCATACCACCCAAGTACTTGATATTAGTAACTATGCGATAATATCTGGGTACAATTTTTACAACACTGATATTATAAACTCGAAACAAAAGAAATCGATAAGCTACGTGCCGAATAAGTATGAAATTACTGACTAAATGCGATGAAAATTGCATGCACTCATTGCTCGATACAAAAAAAAAAATGCTCCAATTCAAAATCGATTCCATTTCGATATCGAGAGCGCTGAAATCGAATTTTATTTGCGGTCGGCCACGGATTGACCTGCTGACCATAATACGTTACGAGTTAATATACGAGTATATCCCTTATTGTGTTGTCCGCTTCGGCTATATTTAAAAGTAACTTAATACCACATTATAACCGTAATGATTTCACTTATTTGGCACTAGTTACGACGTTGATTTAGTTGATTATTGTAGTATTACGTTCTAGGTACTGTTTAATGTTATAATTGTTCAACTAAATCCATAAACAAAGTTTTCGTATCTGTTGGTATGGAAAATGAAGTTTATTTTTAATGTTTAAAGAGTGAGAGTTGCAAAGATTTTGTCAGGATATACTGAATCGGTATATCCGGCCAAAATCTTTATTTATGATTAGAGAAGTAAAAACATTTCAGATAAAACGGTTGTAAACTAACGGCACTATTAAGACACTTCTCATTATCCTTCCATCATCCTCTCTATCTCATTAGTGAGTTAACGCTTGCCCAATCTCTCGACCATCGTGATTGTTACTTGAAAGAAGAAAGAAGAGTGAGTAGGCTTACGAGTATATTTAACTTTTAGTAACTGCTACTGGTTACTCAACCACTTAATATCCAGTGAAATTATATTGATGTACCCTCCACATACGGTAAAACAATATGTTCAGTATAGAAAAGTCCGGTTTTTTCCCGTCCCTAGCTTTTTAATAAAAAGTTTAAGGAAAAAAAATTGCATATACGAAATGAATAGTTATCGTTTACCAACTATTGATGTGAGCATTAAATTGAAATAACGTCCCAATCAAAAATATCCGGGATCTATCCACTTATGTTACTTATGAAGAGATTCGGGTTAAGTATTCTTGTCGCTTTGCAACCCGACGAAATTGTGTAAATCTCTCCAAAATAACAGCGTCTACAAGGTTAGTTGGAGAAAATAATGAGTGTTTGAACTGTTCCTAAATTAAGATCTAAATTTCATAAACAAATAAACTTCACTTAGCATACAATGGCGCCTATTACACTATTTTATACTTTCATCGGATATGTAATTTTGTGGAAATTGTGAGATAAAATTAAGTGAAAATGTATACTATATTTCCGCAAATGTTTTCTAGTTTACCAATTTTAGCGTAAAAGGTGATTTGTACACTTTTATTACATTACGATCTTTATTTGGAATAGAGTAATTTTTAAAGGTTCTGTTTGTTACGTAACATCAATGGCAAACAATTTGATCGCTCGTACTAAAAATATTTATCAAACAAGTGGTTAAAACCATAGAGTATAATTGTAATTGACGCATAGCTTGTGTAACGTGTAAGTAGGTATACGCAAAAAACACAAAACATGCAGTTTATAGATATCCATAGCAGAAATAAAGCTTTTGATTATTAAATCAAAATAATATAATAGGTTGTTATTACGGGGCATCGGTTTTTTGCAGTATTTTATTGACGCCACACTATTATTATCCATTACGTAGAGTTAATTTATTTTGTATCCGTACGTAGTTTTTTAACCGTGTAACGATAATGGTATTACTCTGAGTAAAGTGATTTTTTTTTTGTATTAAACTACTCCATTAATTTAATACATTTTCATGAGTAAATTTTTATGGTTTACATTTTATGAAGTACTAGGGAATTATGAAAAAAAAATGAGCTTAAAAATCTACAATCTTTCTCATGGTAAACGAACAACTGATATCTAAAAAAAAGCAAATTAAATCTATTACATGTTGTAATATGTTTTACGAATGAACTTGCATATGTTTTTAATTATCCGAACTTATAATCAGTAACTAATTTAACTTACAAAATTATTTTCTCATTTTTTTAATTTTTAATCTTCGCCACTGTGTTTATTAATATTTTAAGCCATTTAATGACTTCGGAAATATATATTTCACATTATTATTTGTTCTTTAAAATTTCCGTATGAATCATTGGGTATTTGTAATACCAACAAAACTTTTAGGTCAGCTGTATTAGCACTTTTTATAGAGACGCCTCTCGCTTCCTGTAGAAAGCGTGTGCAAACATTATGAATAGTTTTAAACAAACATCATAAAGCAAATACTTGGCTGCTAATGAAGCCATCGGCGATTGCGTTACGGCAAAACAATAAGAAATAATATATTAAGTTGCAGGACTCGAAGATTGAATGCGGACTTTTGGTTTATTATAATTGGCCGCATAATCGATCGGGCAAAGGTTAGTGCAAGCAAATTTACTGTGTGATTTTATCAAGTGAAAGGCTTTTAAGGAAGTGGGCGAAGCGCTTAAATTGTAGAACAAAACAATTTGAACGTTTATTACATTGCTCCACTATAGTTTTAAATTGAACTATCTGAGATGAAAATAGTTTATAGGTGAACAATAGCTTCTCTATTCGAAAGAATATAACTAGTTCGTGTGATTGTTTGTTAGTTGAAATCGTCTTGATGATTAAAGAATTCTTTTATAGAACACTTTCAACTTGTATTATCCTTATATCAATACTTAATAATACAGCTTATGTGACAAGGAGGTAATTAGCTAGCGTGTATTGTTTACTGTTATTTGTTTATGATCTTATAATTATTTTAGAAATTGCTGATGATTAATTATTTGGAGCTTCCTTTTAGACATCTCTTATCTTTTTGATGTAAAATAGTTATCACTTATTTAACAATTCAGAATGAATAGAAACCAACATCAAATAATGAAAAGACCACCAAAGAATGTAATGATGTTGTATTACTTGACATATCTAATCTTAACCCAATGAGTATACGCATAAAAGCGTAGAATTATATGTTTCTTATTAAGTTGACGACACAACTTGTACATATATTTAAAGAACTGTTATTAAACAGCACTTAATATTTTATTATAAATTTATTGTTAATTCGAGATTATCGTAAATAGCTCAGGTATATTACAAAATATGTTAAACGGCTGGCGACAGCTATCTCAACGAATTGCACTAATTACTTTAGTAATTTGTGCAAGTCGTGATTACAAATTTATCTCACATGCTGCGGCCTACGGGCCAGTTCCGTGAACAGAACTACTATAAATTTATAAATCAATATAATTTACTTACATATAACGATTACATATAACGATAGGTTTTTCTATATGTTCAAAATGAAAGTTGATTCGATTCGCATCAATCAGATGAAAACTACTGAACGTGACGGTATGAGACAGACCAATCGACACGGAACCGTCCATGAAAAGCTATAGGCTATATTTTTTTCTGTTGATCCTTCCCTTTTTTTAGTGATAAGTAAATATCACTAAAACATATAAATTTATATAAGTAATAGTATAATTATTATACTATATAAGTTATATTATATAAGTATATAATAAAGTCTTTATTTACAATATCCGTTGCTATAGTAATATTATATTCGAGGAAAATAAGAAATGAACGTGTGCAAAATCACAGGCAATAGTTTAATATGCAATACTTTACATGCGTAAGAGTATTAAATATCTTCTAAAATTTTCAGACTTTCTCATTTGTATATGTTGAAAACAGACTATTTCTTTACTACTGCTATACTGTGTAGAAACATTAGATTAATGAGCTTGGTGACTTGATGGCGGTCTCGAAACGCTTATGACTTAATAGTTCTAATCTACTCATACATAATCGAATTATCAGTCCCAAATTTAATTCCAGCAAATAAACAAAAAGAAAAACTAAATACTAGCGGTATTTAAGTAAATATTTTTTGTTTATAAGAATCCGCAAACTGAACATGTCTATGAATTTGACTACGAATCGACCATCTTTTCTATGTTTGAAAAATTTAGTCAATTATTTTTGTGACGTTATAAGCATGTAATAATTTTGTTTTTAAAACAAATTTTGCTTGGCGGATAAAATTTGATTGCAATAAATATGTATGCACCTATATGTGTCCTCGTATTTGTCGTTACGCAAACAGTTTCAACACGAATGTTAACAGCATTCGATGCTTTATCTTTTTTAATGAATCTGTTATGTGTTGTGAATTGAGTTGTTATTTAGTCTCTAATTGGCTTACTAATGGATCTTTGATCAAGGTATACTCAGGTTCTCATTACGACTTGTAGCAAGCTCGTTTCTATATCCGACTTTCTATACGCTATACTGTTTATGTATAATATTAATTAGTGGAATATATTCTTCATAAAAACTCGCCTGCAATCATTGCTCTGCCTATCCCTATATCACATCTTATCCTAACTTCGTACATTATTTTTAAAGCATTCAATTAGTTAACATATATGCACAGATAAAAAATTGAGGATAAAAATGGGCTTGAGGGAAGAATTTTAAAAAAGCTCGTTCACAATCTTTCCAAATCCAAAGAAATCTTTGGCAACAGGTTTTGGCAACTATCAAATAGTAAATGTAGATAATAAATACTTGTATAATCTACAGAGTTTATCAGCTTCCGAATTTGATAGAAAGAGAAACTGTTTCATTAAAATAGGCCCAATCTTATATAAATAACTTTTGGAACATAAATTTTAAAAATGTATCAGGACGAACTTAATGTTAGAGACCCAGCAATTGAATAATAATCAATATCATTAATTCACTTCATTAATTTTATATTTACATATAATATTTTTTGAATTGAAAAAGATTAGTCTAAAAACAACTTCTTCAAGCTAACGGATCATTATAAAACTATAAAAATAACAATCTTCGAATGTTTCATTCCGTCCGTACATTCATTGTAAAGGTCACATGTGCAATTTAAGGTTAAATGTTGGTTAAATACCGCGAGCGTGTCCTCTAACAAAACGTCGAAACGATACATTCATCGAGTGAAGTTATTCAAAACGATGGTGTCGGCGTAGGAGCCAAGCCAGACGGTAACCATAAATTGACCGTTGAGTAGGTTCAAGATTGTCGATAATTTTGTCATGTCGTTCTTGGCCGGTTGTAAATGTAAATTGTTTGATATACACGGGTTTGCGGTTACTAATGCGTAGGGCCGGTTATCATTATCATTGTGATAGAATACAAAGTTGCAATAGAAAATAATGGGTAGCTAATTCTTTGTAATTTCAGAATCAAACAAATAGTGTTATAATAGTTAGGTCAGTAATTAATAGGATTTTGTAAAAATTTACCCATAGTAAATGTTCTTAATTCTATCAAATTTTAAAAACTACGTTATTTCAAGGGTTGAGCGGTTTTATAAACTGACCCATATTTTTGCACTTAAGTACGACGATGACAATTTAAAGAAATATGTGAACCCAAATAAGTGAGGGAATAATTATTTGAAAAATATATCAGTTGCATTAACTACTTCGGAATTGCGTAGGATCGGTAGGTTAATAATGTAATTGAATAGATGGATGAAGTTTATTTTACCAACATATACTGATATGTTGGACAACATGTATTTAAAGTAATGTAAACAAAAATAAAATTTTAACAAATTTAATTTATTTGAAAATAATGCCGTGATGAGATTATCGTCATAATTTAAGTCGCAAATTTCGGGTTGAAATTCTTAAGGAGGTATTTTATGCAAATATTCTCTGAGATCTTTGATGTCTGATCTTAGTCATTTTATGTCTGAAGTCAAGGTGAAACCATGTTCTTTTTTGTTTGTTTCTTATTTTATGTTTCTTAACTTCTCAAACAAAACACCTCATTTATTCTTATGAAGTGGCTTCTTTATCTGATCATCATTCATAAAGTTATGAGCCCATTATACGTATTTTATTATCGTCTTGCGGAGCATCAGGATTTCTTATAAATAAAATAAAAGAAAGCTGTCTATAATACTCGATAGCCTCATGAAATGGACCTTGCCTGAGGACATTAGAAGAGTACTAAATAGGTTTGTTTTTAATAAATAGGCTTAGGATTACAATTTAAGGGTATCTGCGGTAGACAAAGGTATGTAATAAAATCGTTTATTATATAAAAATGAACTACATTCAACCTAGTTAGTAAATGGACATAGAAAGTAAATAGTAAGTCAATCAAACGGGTGAATAAAAATGTTTTTATTGCATGTTTAAATTAAATACCAACAGCTTAAAAATTAAATGCTTTGTATGAAAATAAAAAAATACTTTTGCTTTTTTTTGTACGTTAAGATCTCTCGTTTAGTATTTTATATGTTTTTAAACTTTGTATACGTTATCTCTGTGTTTAAATACTGTTTTATTGTTCAATACCGTTCACATCACTGACTAAGGCGTAGTTGGGTTGGCATCGAGATGCCAAACAGGTTCTAGTAAATAAAAGCTATCGCTTCACAGCGCTTTCTTCATTATAATTTGTACCACACTTATTACTAAACATTTATTGACTTTGAAGTATCTGCATAATCGATACAATATAAAAAAATAAATCTTATTGTCATTTAGCGGTTAGGGAATTGTATTAGAAAAATATCTACAATATTTTTATAGGCAATAAAGCAGGCATCATGTTTCCTTTCAATCAATATTTTTTTTTATGATCAACGCCTAATGAATCAGTTAAATACTCTATTAAAGAAATACATAAATCAAAACGACACATTCCATCATAATTCATATATGATGGAATTTGTCGGTTAATACATACAAATTCAATCTTTGATAGTCGTAGAGTCCACAACAACAACATGTGTTGTACGAATGGCCCGCTTAACCGGTGAAATACCACGACCGCACAGAAGACAAGCGTGAAGTAGAAATATTGTGTATTTGCGTCTGAAGAGTTAGATGCCCAAGGCCTCATTTTAGTCCTCTTCCCTTTCCCAATCTTTTCTAAGAAGGAAAAGACGGGATAGGAAAGAAGATTTGATGGGGGAAGAGATGGATAAAAAGAGGAAATGTCCATGTTTTTGTCTATCCCCTCCTCAGTCTATTAAAGGTAGGCAACGCATCTGTAACTCGCAAATGTTTCATGTAGATACCTCTGGGTAGCCTTCACTTAGCCACGTAGCCATCTGGCTTGTTTGTCACCTTATTGCACAAAAAAATAAAAACTCCGGAATAATTATCAATTTCGTTATTACCATACAGTATACGCATATACCATTAAACCGTTCATTTAGAAATAATTCGCCGATTCATTTGGAGCGAGCAGCGTTATCGAAACTTAATGGTAGCGGGCACTGCTAAGTGGCAGGCGGCGAAATTACAGGACATAGGCCTGTGCTGTAATAGTATCGCAGGCTACCTTTTCCGGGGGATAATGAGGAGGCTAACTGGAGCTTTGCGCTTAGGAATGCTCAACGCCGGACAGGACTAAGGAAATTCATTGCCCGTTACGTTTTATTCGAAATTAACTCTTGCGAATTAACGCGAGCATAAATGGGTTTTATGTTCGCGTGTGATGTGAAAAAGACTCAATGTTTGTAAAATATTTTGGAATTCTGTAAATGTTATCTATAAGAATATAATTTTATTCGAAAAAAACATGAAATACTAAGTATCAAGATAGTTTGGATGGAATTTCGAAGTCAGTCATGTTGAAAGATAAAAAAACGCAAAGGAATAAATTGTTTCTAATAGTATCACACTAATCTTGCGAACTTGCGATGACTCTCTGTTAACTTGAATTGAAGTAAAATTGAATTCTATTTGAATATTCGGCTTCCAAACATAGAGCACCCTTGTATATATATATATGATAATTTCTTTAAAAGAAAGTTATTTCTTTTTAATTCTTTTCTGACATTTCTCTGTTACACGTGGTATAATAGTCTCGTATCTTAAGGGCAATTAATCTGAGAGCATTTTCTTACGATAATTGCACAACCACACTATATAATCTTGCCGTCGGTCGCTTAGAAAATTCCGCATAAAACCTCCCGTTAATCATAGTATACCATAGTTCTCGTGGAACCTATTTAAACGGTTCACAGTTGTGGTCTAACGTTTGTCCAGATATGCTCGGATATGTTGTGGGTAAAATGTTAATGGTTTATTTCCTTAAATGGCGAATGTTTCACTCGGATGGTATATCGGTAGGTATCGTATCTAATGTTCAGACTTTGACAGTACAATTGCCGTTTGTTAATATATAAACGGTCTGTCAATTACTTGCTTATGCGATCTTATCATACATACATTACGGCATTCGTCTTATATCTCAGTTAATTTATGATTTCCTAGTCACTACAGGCCAATAGTAACATTTGTTCTGTTGCAAAACTTTTATGGCTTTGTGTATATTTATATTATTATTGTAGAATTGATTGTTACTTGACATTTATATGCAAGTGCTTATATCGTTAAATGACTACCTATTCAATAGTTACGGAGAAATAGACGACTGCGAGTTCGTTTATAATTATATTACGACCTCAGCCATCTTAATACTAAATACTATGCTAAATTGCAAAATCCTTCAGAAACATAAAGGCTGTAGTTTATTACATAGTGGCAGAAATACGGTTTAAATTCTTGAACTTCATAAAAATTTATGTTATGTAGATAAAACAAGAAATTGCACGGAGAACTTAGTGATATTCAGAACCGAAAGCATTAAGGGCAATTACGATAAAAGATGAATTAACAGCAATTATATTAAACGGCATACATAAGCACATAGTCCTTCGTCGGCGCTAACTAGCTGCGTAATCAATTAGCAAGCTCCCTTGTCATCTCGCTTCCCGTCTCATAAATCCCAAGACGATGCTCCTCGTTATGTTATACGGTGATTACTTTTACGATATCTTGTTAACGTTACAAGCTCAAATGGATCTCGATAATGTTTCCTTTAATAGTCGAACGCAAAATTGCGTTTATTTTATAACTCGCATAACTGTTGAGTCAAAATGTTATGTTAAAAATAATCACAGCTACCGAAGTTTTTATTACTGAACTTGTTACTTGATTATTAACTAGTTGTTGCTTGCGACGTCTTCCACGTCCAAAGTTATAGCTCTCTTGTTTTGGTTTTCCATATGGAAGTGTTTTACGCGTTTTTCACATCAGTTATTTTTTTTGCTGAATACACAATCCTTCATTAGTTTTGACATGCGTTTGCACAAATAAAAATGTACGTCTCTTTCTTTATGAATTCTAACTCGTATCGGTTTGGAAATACCATTGGAGACAGATTTTAACACAAAGACAATTAGAATAAGTAATGACCATCATTTTTAAAATAAAGGTAGCATCTGTGTGTTGTTAAGGTCCGTCGGGTTCGCGATTTAAGTGTTCCAGTGGCGTCGAGCTGGTGATAAGACTGAGATCGCATCGCATCGCGTGACGCCGCCATCTTACGGAGTAACGAGGCGCCGTGTCGCAAGTGATTCATTGTTCCATTGAAAGCTCGCGGACGTGTTTATGAAACATTTAACTCCTACCGTGCGATAGTTTATTAAAAAGAGGTTGTAAATAAGCTCTCTCACCTTTTAATTTAAATCCATCTTAACTCAATAATATAGGCCAAAACAAACATGTAGAGCTAACATGTTCTTTTTCATATCGAAATTTTGTCAAAATCATGTTTATTTAATTTGATGGTAACAAGTTTGGTAACATTGATGGTGTCATATTAAAGTGATTTTGTTGTCATACATTTCATGCAAGTTTAAATTTATGACGTGTAACTTCTGTCAGTGTAATGTTATTTATTGTCTTAAATAGCCATCATTTGCGTTCGATGTTAATATTTACCCGTTATATATATATATATATATATATATTAAGATTTAATTAAGATGTGACCATAAAAATTCCATTTAACTTGAAAATTCAAAGAATTCAAGTCCGAGTCGTCAGCTATTCACAGTACGGTTGCTGGCAATTTGCCAAATAAGCAAAGGCTAGTGGGAATTCCTTGAATACGGATTGCGAGAGGTTCTGTGAGTGTACCGGTAAACTACTTATTTTTTTCACACTTACTAAGTATGGACAGCATATGTTCGTCTTGTTTTTTTTTGGGTGCGACTTTTGTCGCCCTACTACTTCCCCCAGCATGTTTTGGGCGGGAGCCTTTGTGTGTTATTTTTTATATCTGTATTTATTATGGTTTACATTTTGACTTAGTCTAATGTTTTTCTTGTTATAATGTTAGTCCTCGTCCTAGCAGGCCTAATTTAGTCGTCTTCCCTTTCCCGCTTTTTTCTAATAAGGAAAGGGTGGGAACGGAAAGAAGATTTGACGCGGAAGGGGATAAATGGAAAAAGGAAATATCCACTGTCTATTATAGGTAGGCAACGCATCTCCAACTCGCAAATACTTGTCGCAGACGCCCATGGGCAGCGGTAACTTAGTTACCGCTTGCACGTTTGCCACCTTCCATAAACATAGAAATATATAAATTATTCACCTTATTTAAATATAAAAATATAATATATTTTGTAGGTAGAGTAGGAAATGGAGATAAGTTGTGAATTATTTCATTTTAATCTAAGCTTTTAAAGATCTAAGGTTTTGTATTACGCTGATATTTTAATTCGCAAGTTGAGGTAAAATTCGTATAATGAAGTAAAAATTTCTGAGTCTTTTTACTCATTATTTCGACAACGATATTGATAAACATGAGATCAGCTTTATAAAAATGGTTCCAAACCGTTTTCTGGCTAATTTTTAGTTCTGTTGACCCTAATAGTGTTATATCTTTTAAAAGTCGTAAATACCGTCTGGTAGGAAATAAAAATGGCATGACTTCTTAAAATTGTGTCAATGATACTTCTGCGTTATTACTTACAGCATTAATGTAAGTAAGAACCTATTTTGCTCACGACTTTACCTGCAGTGCTGCCCTCTTGACCTTTAACGGATGAAGTTGTTTCGTAAGATCATGCAAAATGGCGAAGATGCACCGTGCCACGCCGTATTCTAAGAAACACTTTCGCCTTCAAAACTAAATAGGTTTAAGCGATTGCCGTTAATGAGGATTATTTCGACGGCAAGCGTAAATTGCTAATTACAAAATGCATCTCATATTTGAGTGATGGAGGCATTTGAAATGTTACAATCAGTTATTTTGACGTAGGTACGTATCGAAACTCTAAGGCGGCCTACACCGAGTGTAGTTGTTGAAGTACGTTCCCAACGTTGAAATCACGAATGAGGTTAATGGCCATATTAACTAAATTTACAGGTACAAAAGTAGCATGCCTTTTGTGCTTGTATATTCAGTGAGGCTTGGCATTCAACAATTTTATTAGACATTCGATCTATGCAGGCTTGTTGATCGAGTTTTTGCTTTTTGATTGTTACGTGTACAACCACAATCTAGATATAAATTATGGTGCCGATAAAATTGAAATAGCAGTTTAACTAATAGCTTAATTGAAAAGAAATTTTCAAGTTTTCATTGGTTTTAGTAAGGAATGAAAATCTGTCTATGCCGTTAAATTATTTATTTATTTAAATACACTTCCCGCAAAAGTTAAACAACTACCAATATTAAACTATTTTTGTCCTATTGTATTTTATTAAACTTAAATTTAATTGATATCTCAATCTATCAAAAAATAATATTCAAATATAAAAATAATAATATAAAAATTAATGAATAAATTAATATCTAGTAATAAATACCACAATGAAACAATTGCTTTTACGTATCGATTTTCTTATAAAATTGTTACAACTTTTTGCAAAGGCAATCACTTATTCATGACTTGGACCGTTGAACTTCACTTGTGACGAAATCGACCGGGAGTTGACCAATAAAAGGGAATATAAAATAATTTAATATTTTGTTATGCGAAAAAGAACGTTATTACTGAACAACTTAAGATAAAAGTTCAATATACATTGCCGAGTACAATTTACACCTGTCTCGCGGGAGCAAAGAACTTTAATCTAGGTCCTTGAATTGCGAGCAATTTGAAATTAACGGTTTAATTTAGGATTCCTACATAAATCAGTGTTATATTTGTTAAAGAAAAGTAGACACATTGTTAATTTAGTGAACGCCTTAACTGTATCAGGTAGAGCCGGATTTCGTTGTCGATATTTTTGACAGATTTCGCTTGAACATTTATAATCTTGATCTCTCGGTAGTGATTTGTTTCGACGCTCGGGCGCAGAAGTCAAGGAAGGCGTTGTTAATAATTTAACAAATGTCGCGGTATAAATCTTAATGCCACATTGGGTTGGTCCGTTATAGCGCACCACTTTCGCACTCTAGTATCACGACTATGGAAATGGTATTTTCGTTTGTTCCACGCAAGTATCGTGTGAATTTATTATACAAATGTTACAGTTCCAGAATATTACAACAGTTGATGAGGCAAGCAATCAATAAAAGCTTTGACTACATAAAACGCCGAGATAAAGTAGAAACATGCTAACTAAAAATTGATCCCCAAAAATTCGATACAGGGAAGGAAAGGTGGGAAGGGAAAAAGGATTTGACGGGGAAAGTGATGGATAGGAGAAGAAATTGTCCATTTTTCTGTCTGTCTATTAAACAACTCGCAAATGCTTGTTGCAGATGTTTATGGGTAGCGGTCACTTTGGTGGTCGTTTGCTCGTTTGCCACTTTCTTATATAAAAAAAACTTTGTAAATTGTAAACTAAGTCTTTGTAAAGTGTAACTAAGTACAGCCTTACTCTATGGTGCAAAAAAAACAATGATCTCCGTTAACTTTGCAGATAGTAGGGAGGATGCGGAAGTGCGCTCTCCGAGATGATGCATATTAAACTGTTTCTGATTGTTTCGAAACTATTATAACGCAACAATGGCTCTGAAGTTAGATCCCATGGTTGCGGTGTTTACTTGAAGTGTGCTCGTAATTAATTAAATTTACTCTGTGAAGTTTAATTATTAGTACACTTTTTATTGCTCTATGGCTTTTAAATATTACTTGTGTTTAATATGTAATACTTGAGTAAATTGTGATGGAAAAATTGTGATAAATTTATTTATTTCATTTATGTAATTTTATTTAAATTTTCACAGTAAGTTTTTTTTATTGACTCGACCTCTGTTGACCTCAAAATAAATTAAACTGTTTCAAATTAATTCAAATGCAAGTACTTTCCTCTGTGCAGACGTTAAAAGTTTACGATTCTGCAAGCTAGAGTGTGTCAAGAAAGAATAATTGGACATACATTTCCTGGCTGGATGGACTCTTCTAATGTAACATGTACAGACGAATACCTTTACACAGCTTTATATTTACGACTGACTATTCTAAGTTTCTATGCAGGCATTCCTCTCTGCTCTGTAGCAAGTTGCCTCTTATTGATCTTCCCCATTACATCGGAACGTGCGCGAGTGTTCGGTCAGACAATGGCCTATAGCAACCGCTTCGGTATCACAATACAAATTCCTTGCTAAATTATAGTTTTCCTCTTCGATTTATTCTTACGTTTTCATTACAACAACGCCCAGTTATAGATTTGCATGGGTCATTTTTAGCTACAATTGATATTTTACTTCTCGGTCTTGAAATGTCTTCTAAAATATTGTTATACAATGAGTCAGTTTTAAGATTACAAATTTTTTTAGGAGAAGATGGCAAATGAGCAAGGGGTTGACCTGATATGAAGTGACCGTTATTTATGCATTTACAACAAGCAGAAACGATGTATAACAAAAAGATCTTTAATAAAATGAGGAGAGGGTAGACAGAAAAAATATTTACTCTAGGAAAAGTTTTGAGGCGATGGATTTTCTTACCATCGTTTCCTTAACAAGCTGAGGACTCCCGGCAGTACCCCGGTTTGACTATCACTTCGTTTAAATTACCGGTGCAGAAGACACTCAATGGAGTAACCGTAAGGAAATAATATACGTAATATGTCTATCCCTTTGAGTTACGACTGTGGGCAGACATTAACAATTATTTGTAATGCGCTAAGCAAACAATAAAGCAGAAAGTTAATAAACTGAGGAAGTGTTTATAAAGCTATTACTGTTATGCAGCATACAACATGAAACGTTTTAATGCGCCGTGGGCGTTTTGCATCTGAGACCAGCTAGAGAACGGTTATTACTGACGCCGAAAACTTTATCGTTTTCTAACTGTAAAGTTTATACATACTCCTAAATAAACCATCCATTGTTAGGAAGTAGTGGCATTTTACCTACACGGGACTTAAAAAATCTTTGTCTTCGAACGTTTCTTTCTATAAGGTGGTGCTAATTGTTGGATTATGCCAACAATTAGCACGTGTAACAAAGGTCAGAAGCAAACCTTTGTATGTAGAATACAAACATGAAGTTATGGTATTATTTACTGATACTCATTTAATGAGAGAGATCTCGCAATTCTTATCCTTATCTATTACTCTCCCACACAATTTTTTTAAATATAATTTTTTTTTAAATATTATTAGATTATGTGAATAATTTACTAGTATTATCAATAATCATTCTAAGCTTAAAAGCTTATCGAATGGCGGATTCGAACCAACAACCTCATGATCGGTAGTCCGTACCTTTAACCATTAGACTGTTGGCACTTGAAATTTCCAAAATACTCTTATTTTTGTAAATGTTATGGGTATGTACGGTGGCCACATAACAGCAGAAAACCTCTTAAGCCTGAGAATATACGCAATGTTTTCGGTCACGGAGCCACGTTAAATTGAATATCACAACTGACAAAAGAAACAGCGATCAGTTATTTAGGATATAAATATTTTATACACTAATATTTTCTTGCCAATCTTTATTCGAATTAGTATTTTGAAAATTTTCTACATTATCATTAAATTTTTAACATTTAAACATCTGCCAAATACTTACAACCACCGTAACTTAAACATCTTGGACCGAATTCTGTAGCAATTATCATATTATGTCGCTTCACCTTCGAATACTTTACCGCATACAACTACGACTTCAATAAATTTACTCGCAATGTGAAACTTGAAAGTATCAATGCCTCTATTTCATATTGCTATTCCATGAAATGGTCGAATCTGCTTTTTGACTATCTTATTTGTACTAAGGGTGCTTGTCTTAGTTTTTGAATACAAGTGGGCAAGGTGATCAGTTGGCAATTATTTATATCCTAACAACAGTTGTAATGACATGGGGAGACCCCGTAATATTAATAATTTAAATTGTTATCATTGGATATAATTTTTTCCTATTCGCTTATATGTTACTTATTTGTATGTTTTTATTTTGTTTTATTTTACAGTACGAATTTTAATTGTTAAAATAACTTTATCGGTTAGAACCAATATTATAAATGGCTTAGCATGTGTTGATTTTTCTTTAAAAAAAAGTAAAGTACTTTCTAATCTATTTTATTTGCCCATAAACAAGTTTCAGTAGTAGTAATATTTCACATGGTAAGTTGCTGGTGTGAAGACGATAGGTAATAGAAGACATTCGATGCAGATCATGTCAAGATGCGACCGCATCCGGAATGGAACACCTGACGAGACCGATATCTCGAATTGATGCCAAGAACGGACTGGCTAGTTCGAACCGATTATCCGTAAACAGTTTTCTGAATTTAAAGTGCATTCGAATATTGTATTAAAGTAAGATGAATTTAGGACAAATTTAAATACGTCTATGTCAAGTAAAATTAAACATTTTTTTGTTTATAATTTTATTAACACATACGGAGGATTTTTCTTTTTAAATAACATGGTTACAAATTACATATAAAGGGAGAACCATAATTTTAAAGGTAAAGCAATACTGAAGTTGTTGAAAGGATGAATGATGAAAGAGAGATGAGTATTATGACTAAAAGTTCACTTTTGCATGATGTTACTAGGTATAGTAAAAGATACGCTTTGATTTAAAGATAATCAATTGATTAGTGAAAAACTAAAAAAAACAATGTTGGGAATCGTGAACTTTCACTACAATTGGGGAAAAAAGAAGATAAATCAAAATTAATTTAAGTGTCCACAGGACATATCGGTCTACGAAGTTTTTACAAAGCAGATTTACAACCAAAGTTTACAGATTAACTTTAATTAATATGTTTACTATTACATTATATGTGGTATAATAGTAATTGCAACAAACTCGAGTATCTGTTATTCGTAATTACGAACATAATACATATATGTGTTTATGAACAGAAAATATGTAATATATTATTATTATTATTATTATCACTAAACACCTATTCGCCCCATCTTAATTACAGAGTATCGAAGTTGTTAATTACAACGTATTTCTACGATTTACTTGATCATATAACGCCTATAGGTAGCCAGAGCTAGTTTTTACAGCGACTTATGTGGACTGCTTTCAACCGGGGAGTGGAGACCAGATAAACGAGCCGATACTAAACGAATGTGGCATTTATTTTCAAATCTATTCCGATCGTTTTTATTGCAATTTGCGATCTACTTGTATACGTTCATTCACACTCGAGTATGGAACAAATCGCCTTAGATTTTATGTTAAGGATTTTAACACATTTGCATTTATTTTAAAGTTTGAGGAAGTTTTATAATATATTAATCTGTGCTGTTTAGGCGGTTTGGGAAAGACTTTACACGTTAAGAACAAAGCGTCTCTAACTTAGGGATAATGTAGCTTTTAACTCTGAAAATATTACAATCGGTTATATTTTTCTTTTTTAATTTTAAATATTAGTAATAGACAAGTAATTTACCTACAATATTAACATAGATTAACATATATTAATTAAAATATATTTATGGTAATGATTTTAAGTTGGGTGTCATAGAAATTAAGTTAAACTTCTTTACGGTAGAACTAATCCACAATGTTCACTATAAAAAAAACTTAAAGGTAATCGTCTCAGTATCATTAACTACAGAGTAAACATACCAACTAACAACCGACAGCGGGAAACCGTAGTAAGGACTGGTTACGCAGCATCATTTGCATAATTCATTGCCTGCATTTTTTTGTTTCTTTAACAGGTTGACTGATTTGTCATAGATACCGACGACTTAAGGAATTGACATAAAGAGGTTTCCTCTTTATTTTATTGAGAAAATGCAAAAAGGTCCCGTTACGAATGTTGCAGATAGTCTGGTGTGACTGTTGAATGTTCATTTATTTTGCGCTATTTCACAATAATTTCCTTACTAAATACTTTATATGAGTACATTCCCGAGTATACGAGGCAGGCCGCCTATAAAACTACAGCCAAAACCAGTCACAGTACAGACTACAGTAGAGTCCAGTATATGTATATGAAAGAATAGTATATACTGTGCAGACACCACGTAAGAAAAGAGCTGGGTGCTAATGAATATACAATGTCCATTTTACCAAAACAATATATCGTTGGTAATATTATGACCAAATGCAATAACTATTTAACATTAAATGTTTCTACATGTGTATATTTATTGACGTTTTTATTCGTCGATGTATCGAATTGATGTGTCGGGCAAAAACACCACGTAAATAATATCATAAACTATATCTTACATTTGTAATGATGCTCAGGTATTATAACCGTCACATTCATTTTTTGACGCTGCGTAATTGAATTCTAATTATATGACTCAATCTTGCACATCTCAAATTCTGCTGCAAATGCATGTCATATGACACAATTCATGTTAAAGTCGTCAGAATGTCCGTGGGAAGCTTTGTGTATTGTTTTGACATGCCACAATATAAACACCTTCTAATTTATTATTTTATCTTTTCATTAGTGTTGATTGTACGCGTATAACCGATTTTATATTCGGAACTAAAGGTCATTTTTAAATTTTAAAGTACTTGCACATGATTTATATATTTAGTTCATATATACAACTTCTAAATGTTGACAGTGTCGTTTAAGATCCAGATACGTTACCTAGGAATATTTTGAGTGTTACGTGAAGTGTTAACTTCTACGAAGTTTTATACGGTTACTGTAGACTGATAGAACCGTAACTAAAATATGGCTTAAAATTCGGACTCTCTCGGTTTGGTTGATTCGCTCTTTGTCGATTTATTTTATTTTACTTAATAGCTATTATCGTACATTGTCATAATTTCTGTTGCAGTGAAATGGCGCGGAGGTGCGCTTTGACGCAGCAGGCAACGGTTTGGCTACTCGTTTGTTTGTTGCCTTTAGTCTGGACAACGCCAGGTGTGTATATTTTTGCCACGCATTTTTAATTTATAAGCCAAAAGTTCTTCCAATAAGGACTAACTCATGACCTAATTGTATTATATATGCCCACTTATGTTTTAACTTTTCTAAAAGTATTATTTTTATATAAAAATTTCTATCTTTACATAAAGCAGCAAAATTATGTTTTATACTATACAGTTTAGATTAATAGCATAAAAACGATGAGTTTATGCTAATATTTATTTAATTTTCTTAGGATGTAAGATAAAATTTATTTAAATATTTTTCACATTACTTTTGCAAACTATTCAAATTGAACTGTTGCGGAAAAACATCTTACGTTAGCTAAAACAGAAGCAGACTTCCACTGACGAGCTGAGCGTTGCTTTCGTTTGTTTTTATCTGTTTAAAATAAACAAATAACACTATTGTACTCAACTAGTAGGACAACTAGCAACTAGCAACTCAATGAACTAATGAATGAATGATTTTGTTTGTAATCACATTATATGAGATGAGTCGAGTTTTATTATTCATACAAAATTTCATTAAAAAAAAGTTTGGTGAAAAACAGCACATAGCTTTATTTGTTTATAAATAAATGGCACACCGATTTTTTTCCACATTTTCTGTTACATTCAATGGATTTTTTTGAGTACAAATTTTAAATCAAGGAATAAATAAAATTATACCAATTCCATATGCTTATCCATTGATACAACACAAATAGTATCGATTCCGGGCATTCATATATTCAATAAGATAGTTATCGGTACGGACGGAAATAAAGTAACATAGTCTAGGTTTTCGTGACTACTGCAGGGATTCCCTCGACTATATAAAGCTAGCAGTTAATTGGGTGCGTAAAGTATTAACCAGATCTTAAATATTCCTTGTATTGCAACCAGTTCTAATTGAATATAACGCGTCACTAATTGAGGCCTGTCACTACTGTTCCTAATTGGTACTCCTCAATTCTATATTGACCGAAGAAAAGGTATTTACGGACGTTTCCGCAATTAGATCTAATAAATTGAAGTAAGTAATTACTACATTCAATTACTTTATGTTTTATTATTTACCAGCCATCTACAGTATTGCCACAGCTTAAAGCAGATCAATGTATCGAAAAAAAAAATACAATAAAGAAATAGTAAACTCTGCCTATACTCGTAAATATATAGGTCTTAGCAGTGAAGTTTTGAGTTCCAAATCCTCATTAATTGATAGATGGCGCTTATATCAATTTATGTATTATATCCATAAAATTTGTAAATGGCGTTACTCTATTTTTTTATGGAATAAAATTCCATTCGTCAACAATTTGTTCAAGGAATAAATATTTGTTGTATGAATTAGATCGTTTAAGGGCCTAGAACTAGAACATTGATCCACGCCTTTCAAGGAAATCATTAGGAAAACAGACAGACAGCATTAACTGAGCTTACCTATATTAATTAAGATAATCGTATAAGGCGTTTGAGTTTTAAGCGCGAACCCTAATGAGCGGTTTACTGACAAATAGGTTATTAATTGAAAATTTCTCAGCCGCACCCCGTTTTGTTACAGTGTAATGCGCTCCAGCTGAAATGTTTCTTTTGGTTGAGTCATATAAGAGAGAAAAACGAATAAGTAGTGTTAGTGAGAAAATGTTTGTACAGAATTGATAATATTAAATTATTCTCTTATACTTTCCTCGTGTGCCATTCTCAAACGTTTCCAATAAAAGCTATTATCGCCTTCAGTTTACTAAACATTCGAAATCTACAGTTGTCAATTTGTCAGTTCCTTTTTTAACTGAGGCTATCACTTAGGATTAAAGTTTATTTACGCCTATTCTAAGTTAATAACATCATTATTATAACTGTTAAATTCTGCAGACAAATACCCATACATCTCGATATGATAATCTAAGCTAATGCAAAATGTCATAGCTTCGATCCGATCTTGGCCTTCGACACCATTAGCCTGTAACGTACCGCATTAGTTGGGCATCGCTATGTCTATTACGGAAATTCCTTCTTATATTATTCTTATATATCTATCTACCGTAATATACCTTTATATATTATTATTCATATATGCATTGGGCAAAATAACGTCTTAATACGACATCGAAATTTAATCAAACATTAAAAAAATGATATCATAGTTAATTTACACATGCTATCAAATTACTCGGAAACAAGTTATAAGTATGATTATTTTTGAAGATTTGTCCATAAATATCAAATCATATCGTAACTATCATTATATTATAACTGAAAACAAAAGTAATTACTATGGGGGTAGGGTTTTAAAGGCGAAAAAAAGCATATTTCTATGTTTTTTTTTTGCGGCGACGTGAGTAATATAATTTTATTAAATTGAATTACATGTTATTGTACAACTATTGAAGTATCTCAGAAAAAAATTTCAATGAAAAATATTGATAAATAAGCCGGTGATGTTAAATCTCCAGAGGCGCCTTGAAAAAAAGTGGTTTTGCGGTGAACATTATAACTCGTTACCGGATCATCTGAAACAAAAAAATTGATATGCACTTCACCTTTAAAGTGCATATCAATTTTTACGACGTATATCTAGGGGTAATCAGGAAGAGTTTGTTTTTTTTTTTCTATTTTTTGCCGCACTTGGAAGTGAAAAACTCAATTTTAGCCCAAAAAATCGCGCTTAATTTGTTATTAAAAAATTGAAAAAAAAAACTCCAGTAACATGAAATCGAAGTCATTGTATAGATTCTATGGTTACACATATGACTAGCTGCGTTATTTTGATGTAATCCCTTCTAGCTTCCCTGAGCGTTATTTATAACGATTTAACGACAGAGCTCCAGGTACTATCCCCACCACCTTGATGGCTAGCATTGCACAATCGTGTGGTTTTCACGGAAATTCCTGCGTCGCACAGCCGCGTTGTGGAATATGTCTCCAGCGGTATTTCTAAACCAAGACGACTTCTAGATGAGTGTACTCTTTCCTTAAAGGCCGGCAACGCATCTGCTTTTTTTCTTGAGAATGTCCATGGGTGTCGGTTCTATAATATAATTAACACTTTGATAAATAACATTTAGTGTAATGTAAACGATTCAACTGATGATCGCGAAACTACCGGTCTTTAAAAAAATCCATAACTAAACATAACTATATATCAAGTAAACCTTTGTCTTTGTTACAAAAAAAAATAAGCTAAATAATTCTTACTTTAAACACAAATACAAATAAGTCACCGTAAGTTTCCGTATTCGAGAAACAAACCATTGGACTATTCACAGCGGTAATTAAATTAGAATATAAAGATAAAACCAGTCAATAAAACATACACCGGTGATGGTTTAATTAGCATCGTTCCGTCAAAACACGCATTGCCTGGGAGAGTTCATTACAAGTGGGGATTTATTGTGTGTACGTTGAAAACATTTATTGCATACCTCTTCCTTATGGGTTTTACTCTATGACTCAATTAATTTCTATGCTAGTTAAGTCGAAAGCAATTGTTGAATTAGTATACTATAGGTTTAATATATGTATGACATTGGAATTGCAAGTCCAGGATTCAATTTTATGAATTCTTTGGAATTACTTTTTATCCTTTATGCAATAAATTTGAATAGTAACAAATTCTTTCAAACGTTAAATTTACTATGAGAAAGCTCTCTCGGCCAAAAGAGCTTTTGGCTATTGATTATCAGCACCCAGTTCAGGTGTAATTTTTTATGTTTTCTAAAATGCTTCGATATTTATAACTTGTGTCGAAGCTGCTAATAAACCCGAGAATAAGCAAAGCACACGCACTTCACACGTCTTATGATATACCTGGCTAGCGCGTGGAGGTCTTTACAGTTGTTTTTTTTTTAATTATAGTTATTGCATAAGACTAGAGTCAGGCTACAGATAGGGAAGACACAAAGGTCCGCAATCTTACTTATCGACGCCCAATAGCAGTGCTTGCGATGTGTTCCGGTTTGGGCGAGATTGCCAACATAATTACACAGTGCCGCGATAAGGATATATTATTTTCAGGTCTTCGAGGCCGGTTCCCTGCATGGAGTAATCTTGTATGAACATACATCGATTTGTTTTTCATATTCGGTCATTGACTTAAGTATATGTAAACGATACTATATGTTAAATTACTACATGTGACCATCAATATATTACAGAAGAACTATAGATGCTCTACAAGACTTTGTGCTAGTTAAATACTTTGTACAAACATTAATTTACGAGCACAACGCAAGCGAGGTGAATGACCTCATCTGTTCATTGTCGCATCAAACATAAACAAATATTAACTATACTGTAGCAAAGAACAATTGCATGTTGTTTACACATATTCAAAGATGAGCCTGACCAACTACGTAGCGGTACGATACAGAACAATTGCTGTGTTCCAATCATTTCTCTAAAGTCCCATATGAAGGCGCACGGTCGCATTCCTTCCTATTGAAATTCAAATGATTAATTTAAGTATAATTTCAATCATAATTCTGGTTCAATATTACATGTTAAATAATGTCAATATGTCTTATAGTAAGTGCTTACCGTTCTCTGTGATGCGTATAGTAATTATTGTCTTTTTTTTTATAAAATAACTCGTGCGTAATATGTTTGCAAAAATAGTACAACCCACTCCGCGTATTTCTTAACTGAACAGTGTAGTTAAATTGTATAAGTAACGAAAAATAAAAATTAATAACGTGGTAAAAACGAACAATTTGTGATTTTTGTTTCAGGGCCATGCGAAGTGGAGAGTGGTCAGTCCAGCATCATTGTAGATATAGAAGAGAGCAGAGGAGATAGTTAGTAATATTTAAATATTATTTATACAGGTTTAATTCAATGTTTTGTTTTGATCATTCTGGTTTATATAGACGGTGATTTCGAACTGTAATTTTTAAATTAACTCATTTATATTTTTATACCAAACTACGAGATCCGAAAAATGTTCTAATTTCAGATGTAAACCAAAGTACAGTACCGGCGGAGTTGCCAATAGTGGGCGAGCCCGATGTGGACGTGGTATTATCGACCGTATTCCCCAAGGGGCCCACGTTGTTCCAGCTGGACGGCAAGCGCTTGCAGCTGCTACAGCCGCTGGACAGGGACGCGGATAATCTGTCCCATATGGTGTTCCAGGTCATTATTATAAGTTCGATTCTATAGCGAACTACAGCAGTCTTATTTCCCGTCCATTTACTAATTTTTCGCAGCCGATTTTTGCTGATATAAGAGATGCACTTAAAGCATCTCTTATATCCCTCTTCTTTTGTTTATCTGCATCCCTCCTTCATCTTAGAAAAAGATTGTCAACACATTGCAACGTATCTAACAACATGCAAACACCGCTACACTGCAAAATAAGCATCGACCTAGGTTACGTAATAAATAAGAAGCTATCCACATACTTTTACAAAACAATTAGAAGAAAAAAAATTGCATAATAGTGTGTATGCCCACTTTAGTCTAAATAAGCCTAGGTGTGTTTTTTCTTCTAATTTCGAATCTATACGAAGGGCCTCTAGTCTGTCAATGCAATTAATAGCTTTAATTTCTTATTGTAATATTACCATTGAATCATTTCGATCGGCATCTTTGTAATCGATATATTTAATAGCTTATTATATAAGCAGGTGTTTCTCATGAATCGTTTATTTATTGCCTGAAGCTATACGCGGTTCGCTAAACCGTTGTACCATCGCTTGTTGCAAGCGTCGAAAGTCTATTTATTTGAACAGCTAGATTGGATAGCACTTAGCGATGTTTTGGCTTACTCAAATAGAAACTAATTTGTAGACAATAATATTTTCATGTGGTTAACATAAATAATTCGGAAGTTATTCCATTTCTTTATTGTGATTAGTGGGATATGTTTACGTTACGCCTGTGATCTAAATTATCAGGTTTATATTGTCAGAAATGTCAGGGTTTTGGATTAAAATCACCTTAATAAAAATTATAAAACTTAATTACAATACGTACACGGCAAAGATAGTGAGTCGTTTGTTTCTTTGCCTCCTATCATTCAAACATTTCAAACATGTAGTCTCGTGGATTCTCAGTAATTTTAACATGAAACGTAAATAAATAAATTTAATTACTGACATTCCAGCTCGTTTGTCAAGTGAAAGCGACAAAGAAGCGGCGGACGATACCGGTCATAGTGCGGGTGTCGGATATCAATGACAACGCGCCTGTCTTCCAGAACACGCCGTACGAAGCCAATGTATCCGAGGTGAGAACGTTTATTTCACTTACAATAGTTAGTAAACAAATGTCCCTAAATGTCTTAATTAAATACCTGACTTATGATTTAATATTGATATTTTTTTAATGTTGAAATACCGTGGTGAAGAAAAAAAGCTGTCCAATCCCAGTTTCTTAGAAGTCCTAAGTTCCTTCTCGTAATTCTATTGTCTATACATTTATATGGTCTTACTTTAAGCGCTTCAATGGAACATCTTCTCCTAAACCGTTAAATTCAAAATCACGTTCAAACATTCTTCTTGGCACTCATATTTTATCACTATATGGTGTTTCATCAGTTAATTAATTAGTATTTATATTTTATTTTGAACTTTCCACAGTTGGTACCGATCGGTACGACGATATTTGAAGGGATCCGCGCAGTGGACATAGACGCGGGCGTGAACGGTCTTTCGGAGTACTTCATAGTACCAGGGGACAATAAGACGCTGGAGCAGACGAACGCTGTCGACGGCTACGGCTATTTCTCCATCCCTCTGCCGCACCAGGGCGTGGTGACGGTCAACCGGACGTTGGATTACGAGCGCACGAAGCTTTATCTAGTCACTATTGTTGCTTCTGTGAGTTAATATTTTATTCATAATCAGGTTACCTTTTATTCATAACAAATTAATTAGTAGAATCATAAATAACGAATCACTTAGTAACTACATACCCATACAAATAGAAATATAATGTGATAAAAAACAATTGAAACTGAAGATTTTGTCATGGAAATGTAAATGAAAGTAAATTCTTCACTTAAGAATAATTTCTAGGTTACAAATATCTAAGAACAATAAGTAATGAAAATAGAAATTTAAATATTTTTCCGTCGTTTTGTCGTGAATTTTTATGTTATTGTGCACTCTAGTAATCGAGTCTTGGAAATTAATAGTCCAGATGTATTGATTATAAATAAATAAATAAAGAAATAAATAATAAATATATTGGCACTGAAACATCTTAAGGCATTAAAATAAAATTAAGGCAAAAAGAGATGACACGGGATCGGAGAAGAAAGTCCTTTCCTTGGTATATTTAATTCATTTTTAAAATACCGAAAACTCATATTGAGGATGAAAAGACGATCGAATTCTTGGAATTAAACGGATGTATTGTTTTACAGGATCGCGCGCGTGACACCAAACGCCGGCTGTCCAGTACCACGACGATGGCTGTCCACGTGTTGGACGACGATGACCAAGACCCGTCCTTCATCTACCAAGGCTGCACAATGCACGACGGCGCATGTATCAACCCTGAGTACACCACCTATGTAAGTATTATATCTCGTATATTCTAACTTAATAAGTGTCTTTCCTTTACGAAACATGTCGCGAAATTTCATTTGTATTGCCTTAAATATCACTAAGTTACTGCTATAATGCCACTTCAATATGCAATGATTTTTTTTGCTTCTTCACTTCTACTTATGTTAATTTGATTGCATTGGTTCCATAATAATGAATGTAATTTAGTAATGAATTTATAGAGTCCTTCATTTGTCCGCATTTAATTCCTTCGCGATTAAGTTCGATGTTGTATAAATGAGTTTAGATTTGTGATTCCTAATATCTTTAACTAACTTGCGTTGTAACGTTGCATTACAACGCAAAAATATTAAATGATGCACGGGAGACAGTTACAATAAATAATAATAATAAATCTTTATTGCACACTAAATATCAAGATCAGTATTGTCTTACTCTTTCTCCTGGCTACTTAACTAGAATAGCCTGTATTTAAGAAGCCAATGCCTTCCCCTTCATAAGAATATACTATACAAGAATTTATTTCAAACAATATATTAAACTAAATATAATGTAGATTTTAATTTCGATAAATATTTCCATATATCAAATTTCACACTGACAGCTAAACACATAGTCGATTTCTTTTATTCCCTTAACCTCATCGACAATGTAACGTATTTCAGGTGAATAGTGGAGTTCTAGCAGGAATTCTCGCGATAGAACCAGAAAAGATCCAAGCTGTGGACATGGACACTTTGGAAGCGAGGATACGGTACAGCATAGAGAGCGGCGAGCCTGACTCCTGGCCGACTTACTTCTCGATAGACCAGAACACTGGCGCGGTCAGACAGTTGCTACCTGTCGATACTACAGTCGCTAAAAGATTTCAGCTAGTTATCAAGGTAATTCTCCTAACTGGTATTCCTCTAACATTTATGTTGTGTGGTATTATGCTTATAAAATTTTCATTACTTTAAAAAAAAGCTTCGGTGCATAACTAGGACCTTTTATTTTTTTTTTTGCACTTAAAAATCGACTTAATAGTGTCAAGATCTATAGTTTATATGTTATACCCCAGTTCGCTTGTGCATTTTTTTTCCGGGAATTACGTTGACTGTCACAATTGCCTAATTAATGGCCATATCAACTTACAAAATTCGAATTAAAAACAATAATGCAATGAATTCGACTCGAGTCTTGCGTTATTGTACACGCATAGTAATTTTTAATAATAGAATAATTAAGTTTTCAATAATTAATATTTTACCAGTAGAAAACTTTTCTTCTGGAGTATATTAAATTAATCTAGATTATTTTTTTCTATTAGTCTATATACCCAAGAAAAGCGAAGCAGGGTTGCTAGTTTATAATAAAAGTCATAAACTAACAAAGAGTATACAGCAGTCTAGCATTATTGCCATTAACATTTATTTCACAGGCCGAAGAAGCAACAGAAGGCCGTCGCTACACGACCGCAAAGCTGACAATAACAGTGCGTCCAGTCGACGCCAGCCCGCCCGTTGTTGGGGCCTCGTCAGAGGAGGGCCAAGTCGAAGAGAATTCACCCAAAGGCACCAAAGTGTTGGACTTGAATAAAAAGCCAATAAGATTATCTGTTTCTGACCCTGATTTGGTAAGATTTATTTCCTTCCTAAATCTTTTAAATCTCATTGTAATGTTATCTTAATGAATGAACGTCAACTAAGATTATATGGTAAAATTGCATGGGTGTAGACTTCTATGCATATTCACCATCAATTTCACAATGATAGAAAATGACCCCATTTACGCTTTTTCCAATACATTTTTTTTTAATTTTTCATTTTTGAGAAAAAAAAACTTTTTTATACATTCCCACAGTAAGAACGACCACGTCGATGCATTGCAGATGCATGATTGTAGAGTGGTCCAGACCCGAGATCCGTAGATCTACTGATTTTATCGGTCTGGAGACCCGAACGACTTCACAGCCGAGGACCTCTCGTAGTTTTTGCGCCAGGGACTTCGCCCTTTCGGTGCTAGAGGCCCCAGGGAATTCGAAGAGGCGGCCGCCATTGGCCGCCTTCCGAAGCCGGACACCCTGGACGCCGAGATCCGCTACGTTGATCTTTTCCTTCGCAGCGGCAATCACTTTGGCATATGTCGCGCCGCGCTACCGCCCACACTAGTAATTTTTATAGAGGTTTTCTTCGCGGCTCCTCGCTCCTCGAGTGGGGCCCCCGGTTCCGCTCAGTGCGGATTACGGGTTGCCCGGCGATGGCCTAAGCCAACGCCCACCAGCCATGAAGACCGGCAGACCCGCCGCGCGGTGTGTTACTAACCGGACCATCTATGTCCACTCTGATAGGCAGAGAAGTACCAGAGGAGTCCGGGAAGTAAGCCTGCAGGGCAGCGTATAGTAAAATAAAGCTGTTTCTCATTAAATGTCCTTTAATTCGTCATTAAATGAATTTCGTACGCACGAACTTAAAACTTTTTTTACAACTTTTCATACTTTTTTACAATATTTACGAAAATCGATTACTTAGTTTTAGAACATGTTACAATAGAGGGCAGCACAAGACACTAGACAATTCAAAATGACAGACTTGTTTACAAAATGTCGGACTTCTTTGCTATGCGAAAGTTTGCAAGTTTTATTTATTTTTTTCTCAAAAATGTGTAATGTGCGAATAAAATTGTGTTGATAATAATGTGAATGAGATCATTTTTTATCATTATGAAATTGTTGGTGAATATTTTTTTCGTTTCATTTGTCGTTATTTCTGTATGAAAAAGTATCTATGTATGAAAAAGATTTATTTTTTCTCAAAAATTAATATTTTGCGAAAAATTTCGCTTTGGAAAAAGCTTAAATGGGTTCATTTACTGTTATTGTGAAAATTTTGGTGAATATGCATAGAAGTCTACAGTCATACAATTTTACCGATTATGTTTTTAATTGTAATTATATCCCACATGTTATATTATATTTATAATTTTAATTTTAACAATAATTGTTTCAGGGCCCCGGCGATCCCGTACCGAAATATTCTTTTGAACTTACAACACACTTCTTTGATATAGACCCTGAAGGTTATCTAATAGTCAATGATGAGCATTTAGATCGAGATCCGCCGAACCGTGACAAATTGAGATTCCAAGTAAGTTTAATCAGAATTTAAATATTTATATCCTCTGCTAAGACCTTAAAATTGGTAGTTTTATGGATTTCTAAAAAACAGAACTATGGTATATTGTAAGATGGATACCAATCGTTTACAATTAAAACATTTCAATGAAATTGGCAGAGCGATTGCAACATTAACGAGTTCAAACACAGTGACACGTAGTTTTTTTTTTATGTGAACATTTTATTCAGGTCGTAGCTCGCGAGGCTAACGGCGGCGCCGCGTCAGCTCCGCTATCTCTCGCTGTGCAACTGTTGGACGTAAACGACAACGCGCCCGTCATACCGAAAACTCAACCGATCACCGTGCCCGCCAGCTTGGAGCCCACTACTGTTTACAAGGTACTAACTGAACTCCATATGCGTTCCAATGCCACGTAAATTAAAGAAAAAGAATCTAAAAAGTCAAAATTGTAGCATAGTGCAAAAAGTTTCAATAAAAAAGGAAAATGCTTTTTCGCGTCCTCCGATCACCCCATCAAAATTTCATTACAATCTTATCTATAGTTTAGAAACACATAGAGGATATACAAACATTTATATATATAGATAATATCATGTACTATAAAACGTAATCAACATTACAAAGTATAAGTTAAACTTCTTGAAAATAGAGAACAGGAAAGATTTAGAATGAGGGAAGAGAGAAAGTGTATTTAAAAAGAGATATTCTGAGAGTATTGGAAAAATATCCTGTTATTTAATATTTAAAATAAAGAGATCCCTTTCTCCCTCTCTCTACGTATTATAATACCCTTCTTCTCTTTTATGTAACATAATGCGCGTAAACGTGACGTGTTATTACACTCGATTATCATAGTGTTAACGAATCTTCGCGAAGTTTTACTTTTAAAATGGTTTGTATGGTTAAAATGATCGTAACTACATAATTGATTCCTTTTCAGGTGACAGCAATTGACATCGACGAAGGTGAAAACGCTCGCATAACGTACAGCATCTACCATGTTTCCAACAATGGCGGCAACAAGTTCACCATCGATCCCAACACTGGAATCATATGTAAGTTTCATTAACAACAATAATGCAAAGAAGTACATACATAGATTGACTAACCGGTTGGCGCAGAGGTAAGATACTTGCCTCTCACGCCGCAGGTCGTGGGTTCGATTCGCAAACATTTGTGTGCATGAACATGTCTGTTTGTCTTGTGTCTGGATGTAAAGACCACCGGAGGACGGGCAGCAGCATTCTCCTTTTCTTAGTGTGGAACATACTGCGATTGCCAACCCGCCTGCCGAGCGTGGCGATTATGGCAGATTTCCCCCCAATGATGTTATCAATGGGGGAGGCCTATGTCCAGCAGTGGACGATCATAGGCTGAGATGGTATGGTATGGTATGGATATCAAATTACAGGTACTCATTTAATAACAAAGACGTGAAGTATTGAAGATATTTAAAAAGGTTAAATCTTTTTCGACACTTCAATTTTTAAAACTGCCGTGTTTCCGTAAATAGTTTTAAATCACCCAATAGGTACAGTGCTAAATTATTTATTTTACATTGCTAATTACTATACGATATTTTTGTTAATAAAATAAAGCTAAAATATTTTTTTTTGAACGCGCTAATTTCAGCAACTACCGATAGGATTTTGAAAATTCTTTTTGCATTTGACAGTCCGATTATCAAGGAAGGTTATGGGCAATTTAACATCACGCTAAAAGGTGCGACAGGTGCGACAAAAAATGGTTAGTGGTTGATGATAGATTTGTGAGTAAAATATGAAGTATACCTAAGCACTGGATGTTGATCACCTTTTTTTGTTGTTTCTTGTATTATTTGCAATCATACATTTTTGTTATTAATTTTCAAACTAAGAAAGTAATAGTAAATTTTTTACCCAATCACTTTCTTTATTTTACTCATATATTTCAAAATAACAGACTTGTAGTAAATTAACTATACAAGTTAGGAAACAAAGTGGAACAAACACAGGCGATGTTTACGCGGGAAACGCCGCCAAACTTCGCAGCTGATGCCTTTAAGTCAACTGAGGTCTTAACTTACGTTTGACTTTACTTTGAAACTTTGTACGGTGGTTACGTGAAACCTTCAAAATTACAAGATATATTATGATAAATGCTGTGCTAGTCGTGTTTTTAAGTGACGTAACAAAGAAACTATAAAACATGTTTTACCACAAGTATTACTCGACCACTATAACACCAGAGTTCAGTCCGATGACGTCACAGTAGCCTAAATCACTACTACAGCGTAGCAAGACATAAGTGCGTCCCTGTAGAAATAAGCTAGTCTTATATTATCTTACACGCGTAGAAAATAAAATAACAATTGTCTGGATAATGTAACTTCCTAACAAATATTTCCTCTTTATAATATTAGTAAAATATCTATTACAGTTAGTCTATAATATTCGACTTATTTTTTATAAACAGGATACTAGTCGCACGGCCTGGCTTCGCCCGCAATAGATAGATACATAATAAAATAAACTAGCTTATTACACTGTATTAAATGAGTAAGTCCCCCCTTTTTTTTTTAAATTGGTGCAGTAGTTATTAAACAAAATGAAACAAACATACAATAATTTTTCTTTTTTTATAATATTAGTAGAGATTGGAAAACATTAATTAAATAATTTAACAACATTTGCGTCAAATTGTTTAAGATCTACGATTAAGTCATTTTAAGTAACTACTCTTGTAATAATAGTGTGTAACATTTTCGAGTTGTACCTTAGAAGCTTTCAAAGCAAAAGTTCTGTACCGACATCAGTGTAGTCAAATTATTGCAATTTATGACTTAACTAATTATAGTGATTACAATGTGCCTAAAGATTAATTTGTAACTCCTAATGGAATTTGTGACGACGTTTATTTAAATGTATGCTAATAGTAAAGTGTTTGACATGCGACGTAAATGATTATTTTTAAATATAAATGACTATTAATTACATTATATTAGGTTTAATGATCACATCATAGCAACTATTCAACTATGGTTGGTTTAACAGTGGTAGAGTACGCAACAGCAACATCTGTTGCACGAATGGCCCGCTCGACCGGTGATATACCACGAGCTCACAGAAGACATGCGTGAAATAGAAATATTCTTCGTAGGCAACGCATTTGCATCTCGCAAATGCTTGTTGCACATACCTATTGGTAATGGTCACCTAGGTTACCGTTTGCTCGTTTGACACCTTTTTCTATAAAAAACCTACTTGTTAAAGCTAAAAGCCCATTTATTATAAATCCTTTACAAGTATTTCTGTCGGCCGTATGAAGAGAATTTATATGAAGCAACTTTTGAAACACGCACCCATCATACAAATTATATAAAAGAATTAAAAGTGATAAAACCATTTTTATTAAAATAAAAAATTGAGTATATATTTATCATTTGAAAAATATATACCATATTTTTAAATTAATCTGTTTCTGTATTTTTTAATTGTTTTATTTAATTTGATTTGTGGGCTCGATTCTCAACGTTGACAAAACTAACAAACGTTTGTTTTTGGGTCTGGTTAGTAAGCGGTGTTAGTTTAATGTAAGGATCATGTCACATTTGGTTAGCAAACTTTTCTTCTCTATTTAATTACTCTTAATCAGCAAAAAGGACGTTTAGGGTTTATAAAATTATTGCTAATGAAATAAAATATAAGACATTTCTAACTCTTGTCCATCCTATAGAGTTATTTTTAGTAAAATGGAGAAAAACTTTGAAATCGAATAACTATTTTTGGTACAGCGCGGAGAAAAATCGCCATAGGCTAGCAACGTTATAAGTCAATTTTAGAATTTTTAGTAAAGAATCTTCTAGTACGTCTTTACAATCAAAGATGGCAACTGAGCAAGCAGGTGATCTGTGAACTGTCAAATGATATTTATGCCATCAATCCACATTCACAACTCAGAATTTATTGTCAATTCGCACTGCCGTAAACATTCACAAAAATATGTTGTTGAGACATTACAGCGTATTTTATGTGTTTTATGTTATAAAGAGAGAGTTTGGCAAGGAAAAATAGTAGAAGATAATCTTAGAAAAGGGATGGACGCTGCTTGGTCCTTTAGTAATTATTTAAACTTTTTCAAATATTTATCCTTAACTTTAACAGACACCCACAACTTCGTTCGTACTAATTTCAAGAACATTCATATATAATTTTACGTTTACCGAGTACCACAATGGCGTATTTGTCTCATATATAGTATTACAATTGATTGGCAGAAACCATAGCGGCTTTTGACGCCTATCTGTGTCTATAACAATACGTTAAAAAAGCGAGGGAGAGTTAATTTTTATGCATGTAATAAAACAAATAGCATTAATAAAAGACCAGACGTGTCTTATCTTGTAATTACATAGCAAATCTTGATTGATACTATACTAAACATTTACAACAAAAGTTTCGAGAAAAGTTATGACTCATATAAACACAAAAGATCAAAATGAATAAGGCGATACGAAGATAAGTTATGAATAGAAACAGAGTGAAGTAGAAGCTCGAGTATTTATAAATATATGAGGTATCAAGTGATCTTGTGATACACATACACAGCTATTATAATGTTGGTCTTGGATTCGATTAAATCGTTTTTAAGCAAACATTTATATCACGTTTTTCAAAATCACTACATAGTGGTTTTAATTCCTATTTAACTGGTTAGACCCGAAAAAAAATTGCTGTTTTGAAATCTCTCGGGACAGGATTGAGTTCTTATACATTCTTACACATTTCTATAACTTTACACTCATCTAAAATCTTAAACTATATATATATATATATA
>DWLR01000058.1:0-43729 GCA_018246295.1 Papilio alexanor hazarajatica | reverse complement strand
TATATATATATATATATATATATAGCTGGGTATTTGTGTATATGAAAATACATAATGCGAATCAACCAGTCGTTTTAAATCAGAGATGACGCTCTGTTCAAGCCGTGAAGATGACTCCGTCGTAGTCTAATTTGGGCGAAGCTTCCATCGCTCTGTGAAGGGACGGGCTAGGAGACAAATGGTCTAATTACGGCGCGGTCTCGGCCGCTTATGTAAGTAATGGCTACATAATCGCAGTGGAGGAATCCGATCGTAAATACGCTCACTAACCTACTAAAATACATTTATTTATTTTGCTTAGCGCCGCCTACGCCGTGCCTCCGTGCGACCGTCGACCGTCGACCGTCGACCGTCGACCGTCGCCGAAGCAGAGCTGGTTTCTATATCGAAAATTAACGATAGTCAAACTCTCCGTTCGATCCTTTTGCATATCTTTCTTGGGATTTTGGTTACAATATTTTTATTCGCTATTTGTTCTTGTTATAACTTTTTTATCTTTGAGGAAAATATAGAATCCTGAATTTATACAGTTTCTAGTCAAAAAATTAAAAAAAAAATGTTGGTAGTTTTCAATTTCTTGCAATGTTTTTTGTTGTGACTGTGAAATGGATTCGTAATTGATAATATGAGCGGAATGGTACCTGAGATAATCAGAATTTGGTGATTGGACGCAGACGGTGGGGCGTCTTTTGTGCGAGCCTGGGTTACTGGGCCGGCGCCGCGGTGGCGCCAGCCTCCAACGAGCCCTTATTTTCATTTTTTATAACTTCACGCTCCAACTCGTTTAGTTGCTATTTTTTTCTTCTAGCTTTGAGACATAGTGCCGGGACCAAATTTTATTTATTGTTTATTCAAGTATCTCACTTATTTTATGGATCTGATTTAATTTTCTAATGTATTGGATGATATTTTTGAGAATCTTGTACGTAGCAGACATGCTTCGTAACTTTATTATTAATCAATTAAATATGTGAAAGGTAAATTATAATATTTTGGACACTCACATCTGCTAAAAAACGTAGAGTTTTGTGTTAAACGTGTGGCGCTTAGCTTTGTATTATTCTTTAAATCGATTATCTTAACTCATTATAAAATAATGTGTATATAAATGAAAATAACTTATTTGAAATAGCGATTATATAAAGTCGTCATTGTGCTCATGCAATCGATTTGCATTCCCAATAGGTCACGTTTCGCACCGCAACTGTAATGAGATGTACATCACAGCGATGGCGATGCACATACCACGTTTGCACACAATCCGATCAATAATGCCCAATTAATTGACTACGGGCCGGCCGGCGTTCACACCTACTCAATTATGGCCGACGTTGATAGCTTAGTTTAACGCACAAACACTTTATGAAAGCTAACCGCCTATCTCTGTCCATTCGGCTTTGCAAAAATTTAAGTTTTTTGTTTCTCCAAACACAATAACATTTCTTGACGAAGACTTATTTCAATCGAGATAGAACGTAAGCGACGTACGAGATAAGCTTTACTACATATAAAGTTGTGTAAATAAATATGATTTTTATGTTTTACGGATTCCGAAGTATAGGAATTCAGCTGCAAATTCGATTCGCAATTGGTAGATAGTAACTAAATTATCGTTCGATCAATCTTTAGTGGAAGATTAAAGTTTTCGCTTTAACTACTTTCGATCAATTAGGCTTACGTTTTTTTAAAGAAGTATGAAGTTTTTAACATATTTGAAGTACATAAATTGTTTTAATATATTAACGATAAGTTATGTAATATAAATATTACGTATGGTAGAGCCATTTTTGGCATAATTACAGCTGTTATGTGTACGGGGGACTAATTATTGATATTGCTTGTAATCTCTTTTCCTTTTCAACCAATACCAAGCTATTGCACTAATACGTAATAATAACAGTGCAAAGCAATATATATTTTTTTGCCCGACTTACGAAAGGGTAATGTTTTTCACGGGTATACACGTATGTTTATCGGTTCCATTGTGATTTCCTGAAGCCTAAACGGCTTGACTAATTTTGGCGAGTAAGGTGTGTCATTTGGTTGGTCCCCGGTCTGTCATAGGGAAGTCAGTCGGGCTTATTGTTTTTTTTTTGAGTAAGTTATTAATTACACCTTTGTTTCTAGTTAACAATGTTGAAGTATATGTTGAGCAACAAAATAGTATTGTGTGCATACGTTGACGATGGCGCGGCAATTAGATACAAAATACGAGTCCGCGGAGCGCCGAGTGCGTGATAGCGGCGGGTGCGTGCAGCGTCGCAGCGGGCTCGGCCCCCCGCCCCGCACCAGCCCTCGCGCGGTGAAATCGCTCCCCGCTCCGCGTGCCCCTCGCGGCGCGCCGTGCGCTCCAGTCGCCGTGCGCCAACTGAAACGCGCGCACCGCTGCTCGCTATCGAATTCAGCGCCTTTCACGTCGCCACCATCTTACATCCCGCAACTCTAACTCCACACACACAAATTACAACATACGCTGCCCGCTACATAAACCCCCCAGTGCGAGTGTGAATGTGTGTGAGAGCGAAGTGCATGTGCGCGCTTCCCCTCGGTCCGTGCTCGCCTGTCCCTGCAAACATTCAAGACGGCCGTCGTCATAAGGCTGCCCGCGAGCACAGTAAGTATCGGCCGCATGACTAACTTATCTGCCGGCAGCTCGGCTCTGTGAGTGTTGCGTGACATCCGAGCGCGCGCGCCGCCTGTGTGCGTTGGCTCGATACTCGCGGATTCTATTTTGTGTCGGTGTGACTAGATGTTTGTTTTTATTATCATATGACCGGAGTCCTCTAAAAATACATTTATAGTGCACCAGTCGCTCGAACTGATACTATTAATGTGTCTACATACGAATACGTCGGTTAAAATATTTATTACATATTGAAATATTAAAACATTTAAAAGTAATAATGTATTAGGGTTTTGTTACTCGTCTGAAAATTATATTACTGAAATATTAAGAACAAAAGGTATGACTTTGGGAACGTATACCAGTAAGCAAAAAACCATTTACCGTCGGCAATTCGAAAGGTTTCTGTTTTTGGGGAAAATGTTTAATGTGCTCATAATTTGTAGAAATAGAAATAAAACTCCTGTTAAAAGGAGAGTTACGGATCAAAGATGTATTTGATTTTTTCAAAGATCCATTTTGTATATTCCTGGCTTATTTAGTTGTTTATATATGCTATGCAGAAAGCACAACATACGGAAGTAATTATTACGTACGTACGAATATAGTTATTTAACCGAATACTACACTTAATTATGCTTTAGAAATGTTCCACAAAGCATATATTTTTCGCATGTCATGGCTTCTCGACCAACATACCATGTCTGATCTGGCTTACAGCCTTGCAGCTCGCAGCCTTACACCCCTATAACATAATTTTTACTACCGTGTTTATTTTGCCGTATCCATTTTAACGAACAAAAAAGAAGGTAAATTGTATGTTGCCTGCAATTAATCAACTGGTATCAACAATTTGTGAATAGCTCTGCTAAACATATAACCTTTAATTCTATCGACAACGTTTTGTGATAGGAAAACACTCAATTATATATTTATTTCACATTGCCATGAGACAGTTTTGTTTAAGTTTTTATAATCCAATAAGATTCCACTTAATTCTCCGATTAATGACAGTGGGGGTTAAATAGAATTAAATGAGTAGTCTTTTTAATTTATGACCTGAATCATAAACAAGTTAAATTTGTCACTTGGATTCTTTAAAAAAAATAAGTGTTGGTAAGTATACAAACATGTAGTCTAGCCTAAAGACTGGATTGTACCTACTTATTTGGACGGGTCATAAATTCAAATCTTGATGATTTGTACCTTAGTATAAATCTAATATGGATTGCTGTCTGGGAATCGCTGTAGGATTAAAAAGAAAATGAGCTTATTAACCGACTCAAAAAAAGGGGAAGGGGTCTCAATTTTTTAGGTTTGTTACCTCAAAATTAGTTTATTTTTGAACCGTTTTTTTGTTGTAAAGGGGATATTTCTGTTTAATTTTGAATGTCATTGACCCTTGGGTTCCAAAGATATACAGAAAATTTACATTTTAGGAAATTTAAGGCAAGCCCTGTAAATATATAAATTATATACATTTTATTTTTTATTATATGTAAATATATAATAAAAAATAAAATGATATAAATTTGAAGTCGGTTTTGTTTTTGTTAAAAAAAAGTTAAAAGATTATTTATTTCAATAAATCTTAGTTAGCGTAAACTTTTTCTTTACCATTAACTTTGCTTATCGTGAAATATACCTTTACATTTTTTAACTTTACCATAAATCGGACCAAACAGTCGGCACTTAACGCTTGTCCTAAGTGACAACGTGTGCTGTACTTCAGCTACTAGTCAGACTGGAAGAAATAAAAAACTTGAAGTAAACGAAAAATATCACTTCAAATTTCTCATCAGCCGGAAATCGAACCGAGTTGGAGATGTGATTACATTTAAAGTTTTTGTAATGTATATGTTAAGGTATTTCTAGTTGTGTACAATCGAAAGTGTTCTGTTTGCAATAAAGCGAACCGGCGGGCGTCGAGCTTGATGAAACACCAGTTGAACGCCTCGTGATGTCTCTTAGTTTGCTTTTATTGTCGTCGTAAAGCTGCCCGATATATTATATCGCGATGTCTGCTTTTGTTCCTCACAAAAAACTAACAGTAGATTTATTTTACAATTATCTTTACATTTTATTTACACAATGTATCAGTAGAGGATTTTGTGTTGATTTCGAACAATTACATATCCTAATCGTTAAAATTATTAATGTATAAATATTTGATGTAATTACAGTCTAATATATTTATATTATACTTCAATTAAACATGATGGTTATGATTTTATCCATGACTGACATTACAACAAAAGTAAGAACCAAACAAATCCATAATAAGTATCGTTTGTAACATTCATTGTATTTGTCATTTATGTTTTGAAAGTATTATAAAGCTTGGTAAGTACCAAAGTTCATTAAACTATATTGACTATCTTGTTAGATGACATTCCATTAGCACATTATTTTACTTGTCTTGCACGATCATTTTGTTATAATCCACTGTTGAAAGTATTACGAATTGATTAGACTTCGCTTACTTGCAATAAAATTTATTATTAAATGTATGTTAAATGACCCGAACTTCAATAAAAGAAAATCAAAACATAAAATGTTGTAAATAGTCTTTAATATGCGGGAACTAACAAAAGCAACGTAACGTTGGTATTAAAACATAGAGTAATGTATATAAAAGTATAATTAAAATCTGAAATACTATTTCACACAAAATCTTAGCCATGAGCAAAAAATATTCAGACAATTTGACATTTTTAAAAAAAAATGTAATAATATTCCATAACCATTTTATTACATTAGATTATTAACACTTTTATTTTAATGTACTCAAATTTTATCTATGTGCCCCGTCGCAGTGCTTTCACCAATATTTTTTTAGCTTTTTAATAGAAATGTTATTCTTTTGCCAAAATCACGGCAATCTACATATTGTACTCTATGAAATATTAAAAAATAATTACATAGTTACATTTTACATACCTTTTCATCGGATTTTTTTTTTGACTAACGTAACCGTCGTTGAGAATGGCGCATCATAATACATTGGACATTAGCGGAATACATTTATTTATGAGACTTTCCTTAATAATATAAACATTTTTTCCAATAACTGGAGATCGTTGTTTTGGTCGCGTATGAGCCTGTACTAATGTTTATTCGCGTCACTGATTATTTAATGCAATCTCACGCCACTCACTCGCCGAGAGAACGTCCTAAGCGCCGCGTGCAATTCGTTGACTCGCTTTTATTGGCTTCGACGTAAAACCCAAAGAGCGGGTGAAAACGTCAGCGGATCGCGCATTCCTCCGCCGGCCGCGCACTTATAATACAACGTGTTACCTATAGCTATTTAGGTGGGCCGTCATTATTTATGTTCTCTAACAGCCGCACGCCGGTGTGCGTTCAAATCGGAGCACTCAGCTGATCGTGCGTGCGCGTGTGCGTTCTTCGGGAAACACCTTTCGATGACGTATCCGTATTTCGTTTAATTGGACGGTCACATTGTTCCCGCGTGCTTGTTTTTTTTTCTCTCTCTCCTCTCTCATATCTTAAACTCGATCGAGTTGAATGATAAACAGCGATGTGTGCCGTTATCGTCGAGCGCTCTCCTCACGTTTATTGCTTTGGATGCTGATATTGAAAGTGATAAAAAATCTTTGTACATTGAATTCATTGTGCTAGATTTTCTATACATCAAGTGTAAAGATGTTTTGTGTTGATCAAATATTTTTTTATTTGAAAATGTGAGTGGTTGTTAAGTAAGACGTTCAGTGGCGTTTACATCAACGATTAGTTTCGCGACATGATAATCAATAATGAAACAACACCGTGCCGACGAGCCGGTGAGTATACTTTAAACAAGCTACGAGGTCAAGTTATTAAAAGTTTCTAATGAGCGATGGGTCCGTCATACGAGTGGCAGCGGACAGCGTACAAACATGTCATTTGCCACAAAAACCCGATGCCACCACGTTGATTACTCGTGTTCGTGCACCATCATTTCACCCGCCGGCCATCAGGCCGTGCGTCTGTTTTTACAACCGCCGTATAACAACAAGGCTCTGTTGCAATGTTTAGCTCCTGTGTTTTTCTAAGCTAAATATATATATATATATATATATATATTAGGTTTGAAAGAACAATATAGATACATAAGTATTATCAATAATATTTTTTAACTTTTAGCACATTTCTGAAATATAAATCCTTACAATTCCTTCCGCTGAGTTTCGTCATCGCACAACTCGATAGATCGGTAAATAATATCCACATCACCTTGATGGCATTCCACTGATGCGTGGTTTTCGTGATATTTCCCACTTGGTACAGCCGCGTTGTGGAATGAACTGTCCTCAGCGGTATTTCCAAACCACTACGATTGGGTCCTTCAAGAAAAAAGCATACTCCTTCCTAAAAGGCCGGCAACGCATCTCCCGTCCCTCTGGTGTTGCGGATGTTCATATGCGACGGTGATCGCCCATCAAAAATAACACTTGAGAAGTCATATGATTTAGTGATTTATTGAAAGCATGGTATGCCCAATGATGAGTATAAAATGTGTATCTTGCAAGCGCGTGTTCAGAGAAATTTTCGTTCCATACCCAAACTACAGTCATTTGTGGTTTTTTCCACATAATTTTTATTGTTAGGTATTTTCCACCTTATTTTAGCCCTATACATATATTTTCAAGCGCCTACGTCCTGTTGACATCAGCGTATATTTAATGTTATAACATTAAATATACGCTGATAATATAATATGTTATAACGAAACAAAACGATAAGTTGCAATTTATTTTATTAATTTCATTGATAACTAAGGTTAAATTTGATAACGAACTAAAGATTTATCAAAATGCACTAATACAAATTTCTAAATATGAAAAATATGATGAATCCAAATACGTGACTTATCTCCTCGGCACTCCCTAATGGCCGTGTCTGCTTGTTCTTATTGCTATATTATAATGATAAGGTTTCTTATTAAGAAATTGAAATGGTTTGCCGTTTTCCGGTTGGGTATTCTACAGTACTAAGATATAATGATTGTTACCTGGAATTGGGCGTTTAAGTACTTAAATTCAGAGTTCAGAATAGATTTATCTATTGGTGCACCATTTTTGTGCATTAACACCGTCAAAAAGAGAATTTAAAGATGACACAAAAAAGAGATTAGTTAATTTTAATGTTCAGTAACTAGTCCGTAAAATTAATATTGTATAATATGTAAGCATTTTCAATCTACCAGAAATTTAAATCGCACTAAAAAATCTCATAGTTAATTAATATCTACTCGTAAAAGTACTGATCTACAAACTAAGCCCTAAATATTTCTAGAAGTCGTCAAAGTAAGATGCGACTTGCGCTCATTACGGCACCCCTCCCGCCGCCTCTGCCCCACAGCCCTCCCCCCGTCGAAAATAAATAAACCGGGGTGTACCGCGTTCGACAACAACAATAATAATAATTCGTTCAGGGCCCCATCAGCTGTTTCTCCACACCAACAGGTGGCTTATAAAGACATACAATAAACTGTCCTACTTATCTTTACGTAACCGTCCACAGTAGGTGCCATGTACTACACACCCACATTGTGTGGCCGTGCACAGATTATCGCAAAAGGGCGCCACGTGGTCATTTTAATTGGCATTTAGATTTCTGCACTCCGATTAAACGTTCTTGCCACGTGTTTTCGTAAGTTATCCGTAGCGTATTGTTTACAAAATACAACACCTAGTACTTCAATCCTTGAGCATTTATCGACCTTTCACATTAAAATTTCATATATTGCTGATCCAAATTGTGTTATCTAAATGGTTAAAACCGCTGCGTTATAAAAAAAAACTATGTAAGATGTGGAAACGCTAAGCAAAGTCGATTTTGGTTGTACATGGACACGTCGGGTCACGATCGAAGTTAAATCAGTCGCTCTTGCGCCGATGACGAGCCTCTTGCGTAACGTAATCGACGTACGTAACATACGTGTGCGCACCGCACGTGGCGTCGTACAATAACTAGCCTTGTGAATTATTTATTTCCGAGGCAACAACATTTTCACACGCCGGTCGACGACCCCGCAGCGGCCGCGATCAAAGTCGCGACATCTCCGACGCGAGTGACATTGATCGTCCTGTCGTAAGACATGTTCGGCCAATGTTACATACAAACATACCTACATGTTACATACAAACTCAAGATCTAGCAAGCTTGAATTAACAAAACGTATTAGCATTTTTTTTGTAAATTAATTGTAGCTTAAAAAAGATAGATAGATCTAATTAAAATTATTCTTAGCAGTAGAGTTCGTTGCAGTCCGGTTTGGTTTGTGCATACGATACATTTTGCAACCGCCTTCTCAATCGTTGCAGCGGGTATATTAAAGACAAGTATTCTATAGAATAAACAGACTGGAAAAAAATTTCGAGAGAAAACTACGGCAAAACCACGTGCTATGTAGACTAATCTTAAATTTAATAAGAAGTATTTTTTACTAGTTACCAAATCCACAGTCACTCGCAAAGGCGTTGCTAGTAAATGGTGTATAAAACTTTTTCTTGGCCATGTTTATTTACAAAATAAGGACGGCAAACGAGCAATGGGTCGCTTAACATTAAGTGAACCGACGCCCATAGACATCTGCAACACCAGAGGAACTGCAGATGCATCTGGGATCAACTGCTTATAACATGGAATGACTTACTCCTCCCGTAATGTTGGGACGCTCACACTATTTGTATCCGTACTGAGCAAAACCTTTATCATACGAAGCAGAAGCACACTCACAAAGGGTATTTGCGTCCTGGTATGGGCGCGTCCATCGAGCCCGCTATTTATAGTGCGCGTTGCCCTGGAGCGCGGTTTACGTGCCACTGACCTAGCCCCAGCAGGGCGGCAGTCATCTGGCTGCAGCCGTGTGGACATGCCCCACTGCCCATGTGCAAATTACTGGAAATTATTGCATAAGAATGGTGATAATTACTATGACGGGAAAAAAGAGATTTAGAAGTTGTATCAAGTACCTACCAAGATCTAAAGTAGTTATATTGGTAGCCCAATGACATTGGCTCATTTTTAAAGGGTCCAACCTCAATGGTCCAACTACAAAATGGTATTTTCTTAAAGGAGCAGACAAAAAAATTTGTAGCCAACTTTCCTACGTTTCAGCGATACGAACTTGCTTTATACCCGTCTCCACTAATACTCCGCGACTTGTGTTTTCCGAGTCACGATTATATCGCAGCTTTGCTACTCACTTTAATAATTTCCTTATTCTGTCTGTTAACACAAAGCTAAAGTGTGTTCACTGAACATCATTTTGGAACTGATGGATTATTCTCAATAATTAAAAACTTCAATGTTTTGGTGCAAAATGACAACAAATGGACTGGTTCATCATAGACGAACATATTTTGACTTTGCAAGCCCCTACAGTATCTTTTATGACGTCGCGTTAAGTCTGATTAGTCCACTTAGCCGCCGCGCATTAAAGCGTCACTTTGAATTAAGAGCCCGCCGTCGCTGAAAACTGCGCAGCCTGATTACGCCTGTAGGTTGTAGGTACTCCACGTCTAGGACGCCGACCTCTTAAACACACTTTGAAATTGAATTAAAATAGACTTTGCCACACTTACCTTTATTCACCCTCATGAAAAACATGTGACAGTTTCTCACTAAAAATGTATTTTCCATACTTTTTTATGTTATTATAAAAGTTTGTTTCCTTTCTATATTTATTTTTAACATATTAAAGTCTATATTTAAATTGATTTCACGGAAGTCTATTGGAATGTGAAATAGAAAGGATGAAATGGACCAAACAAATGTTCTATGCAGGCGTTAGTGTTAATAACAATATCATAACTTCTAAGCTTTATACATTTACTGCGATTCTAATGTCGCTTTAACTTAAAAATTCATTTCTTTTTTAACCATATTGGAATTCTTCATATGATGTGCTCTTTTTAGCGCTGGTAAAGAGTGGTTGGTAAAGAACTTAATTTATAAAATGATAATAAAAACATATTTCGCTAATTAGGAATTTGTCTGCTTTTACGGTTATGATGTTAACCGTGCAGGATAGGTATACATAATACGGGCGCAGTCTCTTGTTGATGCGCGCCGGATTTGGGCCAAGTGCATTCGGTCGTTTATAACGCCACTAATACCGCCCCGACTTGTGAACGATTCAACTAGCTTAACAGCACTGCGCTATATGAAGCCTTTTATCTCAAATACCTACAAGTTGCAACGTTTACCATCCGTCAAGTTTTGTTTTACAACATTCATACGCTTATAACATGCCTTTCAAATCTTCATCAATTTTCATCTCCGTCCAGACCGGCCCTAAGTCTTGTTGCATCTAATGCGTTGCGTTTTCATATTAGGCCATCCTCTCCATTCCAACCTTTATTTGGTACGCCTTGTCCATTGTATGTCTTCTATTTCACCCCCGAGTCATCCTGTATAAAAAATATTCGTATAAAACTAATAAAATATCACTTTGATAATATTATTGAGCTAAATTCTTGATAACTGGTTTATCTTTATACGAGAGTTCTTAGCGAATTTATCTTTCTGGCTCTTTTCTGATAGACTCTTCTTTGATCTGATTTCTTTTTCAAAAATGTATTTTATCAATGTTACGTAAAATAAAAAGTCTCCCAGCGTTTTAAAGAAGCATCAAATAATACATATTTTGTAGGTAGCAAATTAGTAAGTTTAAAACGCAACTGCAGTGCTCTAATGCGCTACATCTTTTATTCAATACTAAAGTAAAAAGCCGTGTCCACCGCGGAGAACAGTACGGAGAGCAATACTTCTGTATTGCTCTCCGTACTGTTACAGAACGTAGATACAGGGCCCGGCACGTCCCGACAGCTTCCAACAATAATAATTAATTGACTCGTCCGTTCGTTATCGTGCTTTTATATTGACGTTCCCGAGCGAGCGAGCGAGGCGCATTCGGAATGAAATTTCCATAAAAACTTTTGTGCTCCGACGGACGTTGCGAGCGCACGTTAAAATCGTCGGGCAATAAAACAGCGGCCGGAGCGGCGAGGCGCGACGGCGCAGCGCGGCCGCGTGTGCGAGCGGGACGCCGACATGCGAGCGGCCGGAGCGCGGCAAAAACATCGGCGCGGTTATCGCGCGCTGCCCCCGCCCGTACCGCTCCTTGCCCTGCTCGCCCGTCGTCCCGCGCCCCCCAACCCCGCGCCCCGCATTAACCTCGCCGACTGGGGTCGGTTCGACTTGCCTACTGCCTGCCTCGTCGAGCGCCTTCGCTCGTTGTGAACGCGCCCGTGTAGAGAATACAATAATATCGTGTGGTTTAAACTTGGAAAAGCTCGGTGTTTACGCGTCCGCTTCACAGTTTCTTTTCGTCGATTGCCGGTTTTGTTGCACCGAATCGCCGTACCGTTTGCGGGCGAGACGCGATCGACATCGAGCGACAATTGATTTACGAGTCGGGGGATCTACTTCTTTTGAAACGGTAAGTGTACAGCCGGACCAGTCGACTCCCCAACATTGTTCGTAAATATAGTATTGACACGATGTCACACCACTTTACGAACGAGCCTCGATTGTGTTAGGTCAATTAGAATAAGTTCGAGCGGAACGTTTGAATAGATACCGCAGGTTCTAGTTTTGTCGATTCCGGGGTATCCTCGCGATGTTTATTGCACGAATATGCTCTCTAGCTCTCTCTACACGAGGTAACCGTTGCCGGCAGCTGGCACCGAGGCCGAGGTTGCAGTGTCAAGGCGTCTCGCATAGAAAATTATTCATATACTAATTGCGTACGCGGCGTGACGTGCGCACGTTTGTGCTCCACACGACTGGCAAACCAGCTTGTGATTAAAAAAAATTGTTTACGCTGTAACAACCTTATTCCTTGTCCCCTTGCTTGTTCGCGGAATTAATGTTATTTGACCATTAAGAAGAAATCTTAATGATATCGTGCACGACATACTATTCGAAATTATATTGAAATCAAAATCAGGGTTTATCTAGGTTTTGCAATTTTTTTTTTTACCTTTTAAGTACCGCGGTAACTAATTGTTAAGCGATACGTAAATAATGAGTTAAATTTTGCATGGCTAATGATATGAAAACCTTAATTTTTCTCGAGAAGGACGCCAATTTCAAAGGTTATAAGATTTAGTATTTTAAAATATGAAATTAATATAATATTAATTTTCAGAAGCTGAAGAGCAATACTCCTCCCGGGATATCACAACAAACTAGAACGCCTTACATTTTAACTTTTCCGTTATCCGTTAGGTAAAAAATGAGTGGAAAGAAAAAGTTTACATTTACCGAGTATTTGTTACAAACAATTGAGCCTTCAATCGTAATGCTATTTTTTTTAAAGATTTGTTTGGAGGGTTAAAAATTACGAGGTAAAAGTTACATTATTTTATTACTAGGAACGCAAAATTCTTTCTTCATTAGGATATTTTTTTTTGTTGACAGAAATATTTTCCAAAACTGTCATTCGAGTCTGTTTACTGTCTAATTCAACTCCTTAATTAATATTATTTATTTGTACATATATTGTTTTTTACTTCTATAAAGCAATGAATAATGTCTAACGATTTAGCTTCCTTTGAAGTGATTGAGCGATTTTCTCTGTAATTATAAACTTGAAATAAAAGTTGGGTGGGAACACAATACTGTTTTTAATAAGAACAAGGCTACTCTTTCTCTAAAATGGGGAAAAAGAAGAGAATTCAAGGGAGGAAATGGATAGGTGATATAAATATCCTTTTTCCCATATATCCTCTATACTTTAAAGATAGGCAAGTCATGCTATTCGAGTAACCTATATAGAGCACGCTGGGTACAATAACTTTACTGCAAGTTGGTTTGAATATGAAACCATTTGTATTTCAGGTGCACTCAGTACAATTCGTGCAGCGTAATAGTGAAAACCCCAAGCACAAATCAGCTTGGTGGTAACGTAACGTTTCGCTCTTAACTGTTATGACGAAAGTAGAGAAAGGAATGTACTGGCGACTGAGACTCGTGAGAATGAACGAAAGTGTACCTACCTTTCGCGAAAAGGGCGTGTGGAAGAAACATGTGTGCACATACGTACGAGTATATTACGTATTTACATATATCGATAGCAAATTAAAAAAAGAAACAACTTTCTGTCAGCCAGGGCTGCAACTAGGAGAAAAACCAAGTTTCAATGTTAAGAAAAATTGTTCAGTGTAAGGTGTTATTCAACATACGCTGATTTATCGTCGGGCAATCATCTATAACTTTGTTCTCATGTCGTGTGGTGTCATAACATTAAATTAGGTATACATTTGCTTTTACCGGTCAAATTATATGTAGGTCATATTATAGCAGTTATTATAACATGGTAGAAAATATGATTCAAACCTAAATAGAAAAATACACTTTCACAGAAGTTCAATATTAAACAGTAATGTGTCAGAATGCAAGTCAATATCAAAACTAAAAACGTCACTTTAACTATAGAACTTATAGATATTAGAACCTGCGATGATCTGTATACGAGTGGTAAACCGTACGTAAAAGTTTTCCGTATATATGTACTACTTTTGAATTGTATTCGATGTGAGTATACCAGATAATTTCTTATGCATAAATAGAAGCAAGTATAATTTATGATATTTCATTTTAAGTTCACTTGTCATATGTCCTAAACCGGTCTGCTCTGTTATTGTTGGAATCCGCTCGATCGTTTAGTCATTTCATCACTAAAATAGAATCAAAACGGCCCCTCGTTAATGTCTTCGTGCATAAAGTAAACGACATGGGATAACGATATAAGATATTGGCAAGACCTGAAAATTGTATCTGCTATTTCAACTTTACTGAACATTTTAGACAGATTACTACGCAATATTTTTTTATTGATACGTGAATAGAGATTGTGCTAAAGCTTAGTACAAATATTAAAATATTGCAAGTATTAATTAATTAATATATAACGACTGCTTGTGCATCTCGCGATCACAATACAGATGAATGAAATGACATTTCCTTTAATGTACGAGTATTCAGCTTGCACACTCATCACGGTTGCGCTGAGCAGGCAATTTATAAAAATGTTAGCAGGGTATCGTTTCATTGCTTAAACGAGGTGTCGAATAGGTTTCGGTTTATAGCATAAGTATTTAAAATAATCTGCCAAATAGTTTGCTGAAACGATAATTTCGGTGTATAAAGGTGATTAACATCTCGTTTAACCGTTGGTGACCCGTTTTTCTTACACGAAGTTGGCAATCGAGCAAATGGTCACCTGAGTGACCGCTACTTATAAACTTCTGCAAAAAGCATTTGTGAGTTACAAAAGCGTTGCCTACCTTTAATAGACAAAGAAGGGGAATAGGCAGAAAACTGTGTCTTCTTCTACTCTTCACGCATCAGACGAAACGCTAGCCCTGTCTTCTGTGAGGTCGTGGTATTTCACCCATCGATCGGGCCATTCGTACAACAGATGTTGTTACGGACTCTACCACTGTTACCACGTGAGAGCTATTTATGTATTGATTACATTACATGTATATGAAACTTAAATGTCTAGGCTAGGCGTCAACTATTTTAGAGTAATAAGTTTACTTTTTGCACAATATTAGTACTATGTAGTAAGGGGTTTGTTGTCTTGTTGCAGGATCTGACAGGTCAGAACAGCAATGACTCGGCCGGCAGCGGCGGCGCGGGGCGCGCGTCCACACCGCACCTGAGGCCCACGCCCAGCCCCACCGGCTCCAGCGGCTCGCGCTCCATGTCACCGGCTGTCGGTGAGTACTACTACTATCGCCGATGATCATGATCAAAGATACACACGGGACACGTTTCAATATTATGAGAAATAAGACTAACGAGACTACATTTTTACCCATTACGTTCAGTTTTCAGTGACATGGATCAGAATTCACAGTAGAAGTTTGTTAATAAGTTTATTTAATTTAAAAGATTTTTTTATTTAATACAATTCGATTTCTGGGTATACTAATTATAACTTAAAACGCAATTTATTATTGTCTTGCGCATTCGGGTACATAATACCAACCATTTTTTGAAGCAAGTGCTGCTAAATGTACGTATATATTGATATTGGCAGACGGTTAAAGTTTTAATAGGAAATTGTAGTCAGAGTGAGACATGTCATAGTCGCAGCATTTTCACTGACTATAATCCTAAATACCATGACGTGTCAGTCCCAAAGCTACTGTCTTTCAAAACGCAAATTGGCAGCACATAAATCATGTAAACTTTAATCAATCGTAATTGAACGCATACAGTATTACAGCACAGTTGTAGAGTCACATGAATATCAATGAGCATGGCAACAACGTTAATTGCTGCAATTGAGACGACAGTACGTCCCGTCGATTGATGAATGATTGTGCGCAGCTCCATTTTTGTTAGATCCAAATGTCGAATGAAAAACATGTGCGTTTAGAGCGGGGCGCAATAACGCGCGAAAGTAAGTCCACACGTCCGCATATAGTGATAAGTGACTGATAGTGATAAGCTTACGATACAAACTCAACGCTCAAATTTCTCTACTTGAGAACATTTTGACTTTTCACTTCAATATTTTGCCACGGTACAACTAAAAAAAAGTTGCGATTAATATCTCTCGCAACTTTTTTTTTATGTATTAGGTAAAAATGCATTACATTGCACATTTTTAACACAATTAATTGATCGATTTTCGTTTTAAGCAGTTTCAAACGAAAAGTAGCATACTGTTTCTGTTATTCTGAAATCAAACGGTTGTATATAAAAACGTCACTTCGTAAAACGTCAATTTTCATTTCAAGTATGTATGTAATTTGTCCCATTTGTAGCATTAACGTTATGCTTTATTTTTATATTCTATTGATAGATTAGTCATATTAGGTAAACATTATCGTTAAAAAAAGATCTATTAACATTTATAAAATTGTTCGTCGAATTATATAAAGAACTTCTTTTTAGAGTGTCATTTGACTTGCCAATTCCCTAATTACCTTGTATGATCATTTTTCTTAATCTTGAATATCTCTGTTACTCAAAAAGTGCTAAATGCATTGTTCTCAAGTAATTCGGTTAAATAGTAACTGAAAAGCTCTAATCACATAGAACTTTGCAGCGCTTTTCTAGGGCCGTATTTTATATAGTATATATTGATAGACTACCCACTGACCCTCGTGGAGTTACTGCATTCGCGCTAATTGCTTCTTTCATTACTCGTTTAATATTGATTTTAGTCACATATAAGTGTTGTATACGTTAATTTAAATCTTGCAGCATTCGTCTCGATTCTTTCTTATTCTCTTGTTTCATTGGTAACACTTGTGAATCACACGTTCTCGATTCGGGGCGCAGTTACATCTTTGTGAGTCATGTTGATCGGATTCATTGTGCATACTTCGTCACCGGCAGACGCGGGCTTTCCCGACATTGACCCACATAACTCGGGCGCCCAGAGTACACCGTATTTTGCCCCTTTTGCGGGCGCGAACCACCCCATCCTCCCACCTTATGTACGAGCGAGGGGTGGTCGCGGTATATAGGGCCTCGTGAAAAACTTACCCCCACCCAGGGTGGCGAGCACGCAAAACAGGACCCGCCACCCCCGAGTGTCGACGCGTCAGTCTTACGTGCCGGACCATCAGTGCAATCGGCAACAACAATCTTCGAATGTTTTCAAAACACCCCCCCAACACACACCACCCCTTTGCTAAATCTTACTACTTACATATTTTTATATATCGTAGCTTTATGTTAATAACAACCTCTACAATATCCAGTCTTAAATAATTCCTGATCAAACTAACCAATTGATAATTATGTAAGAGTACACACTAAGCGATTTATAAATCAATCTTTTAATGTTTCTTACCATGCATCCTGAAAGTGTATCAAATGACTGCACGATAGGCTCCGTTCGCATGATCGCATGGTGCAATGTTGAATTGTTACATCTTTTTAAATAATATCTAACAAACAACATAAGAAATAACATCTAACTACAGTATCAAGAAATAGTACAAGTAAAATGTTGAATGATTACTAGATATTTTACTTATATATTCGCACCGCAAATATTTGCGAAAATGTAACCAAATTTCTTTAAAAGTAAACTATATTTTCAAACTAAATGTATTTTAGACTCGACCAAATGATGTGTAATTTTTCGTGTTGTTACCTGAATATATGAATGGTGAATTGGCTAAATATTTTTCTTCTACAGTAAATCGAATTCACTAACTCAACATAAATATTGAATGAACCAGTTTCTTAGATTTCCTACAAAAAAATCATAAATTTTCTATATGTATCACAATTATATCCCAGTAATGTACCCTTCAGCCAATCGGCATGGCATTGCCGATATCCGTGGCTTTCCTGCTATTCGCCTCATTAAAAAAGTCCAGTTTAATGTCAAGTAGTCGATATTGGGAAATGCTGCAGCAAGTTCTGCGTATTGCGCGCATTCGTCGCCAGGTGACAGTTGGACTCATTTGGTAGTGAACAAGACTGTGGCCGAGCAACGACACGCGGCTTTAATTACATCGATCAGACACGCGTATATGTACGTATGATCGGCAACACCGACCGAAATGTTTTGTAGGGATACGACCTACTGGTATGTTGTGATCTGTCTCTGATTTGGCGACTTATTAGTCGTTGCTGCCTTTATTGTTCGATCTGTAATTTTTGGGCCTAAGCTCTTAAGTAAATTAATACCATCATTGTGTCTGACCTGATAACTTCGTGACTTTGGAACTAATTCGATGTCATTCAATTGTGTTAGTAACTACGAAATAAATTCATAATGGAACTTAAATCAAACAAAATGACGACTCATAAATTTCTTTTCTGTTTGATTACAGAATTTGAAAGTACTACACTTAAGTTAAGCATTGCTGAAAAACACATAGATTATTTACACACCTTCCTTCAAAAGAGTTAGTATGAAGTTATTTATACAGAGCGAGATAACAATGTTTATAACTGTCATGCGGCGAGCTAGAAACTGTGTCTAGATAAGCATTTCTCAGCGTTGGCAGATTTATGCGAAGATCTGTAACTCCCTTGTCGCTTGTCGGGCTTCCCTCGGAATGCCCTTGACGGGCGCGCCCGCCGAGGACGCCTTATTACCTCTATATACCTACTTACCCACTGTTCGCCGGCCCACGACAACTATGTACCTACGTACGTATGTACTTTTGTTCCTAGATATGGGGTACAATTTCATTCATGAGACTGGGATTATTTTATCTATATATATATACGAATTGTTAATGCTTCGGGCTTTTATGTATTTTAATGTTGTTCATTGATAGATCTATTATGAATTTTCTACTCAATATAATTTTAATACTAAGTAAAGATTAAAGCTAAATACATTACGCACACATTAAATTTATTTGTTTATTTTTATTATTTCCACTTTTATGTTCCTCGCTGATGTTTTAAAATATTATTCTGTCTATAATAATTTTGATAACAACTAACGAGCGTTAAAAGTTGTTATTGTTAAAACATATTATACCATAGCAATCGATGTAACAATGTTTTATGTATATATTTTTTTGTCCTTAGCTAAGAATGGATCAACGGAATTTAAAAAAATTAAATTCTATCTACGGACGATTCCGCGTCGATTGGTTATAGTTTCATACCGATACGTGCAATAGTTTATCTACGTGATTGCAGTACAAAATAATCTTTCTACAAATCGTTTGATAGATTAAGCAAAAAACATTTTTATGTAATATATAAATAGATTACAAGATATGGAACGGAAACAATTTATAATATGTAATATGAAATTTACTTTTGAAATTAGGTAGATAATTTATAAAAAAACTGGTAATCATTGTTTATGATTTTCGTACAACTCCATGAAGTAAAAAGGAAATTATGAAAAATGTTTTACCCATATGTTTGATGTGACGTGTTTTCAAGTTAATGTTGCAGTTGATTGCTTTTTCATACTACAGTACTATGCCACTGTTTTATTTCACGGTAAATTTTTATTCTTACTGAGAATTAAGTTCAAATATCGTGAATATGTGCTGTATGTGTGTGGACGGCGTGCTAGCGACGTGCATTCCGGAGACATATAGCGCCTCGCGCTGCGCACTGCTTTCCCCTTAAATTGTATTTCCAAATAGTTGGCAACATGGTAGTTCGTTAGTGTTCGCCTTAAAGAGCGTTTCGCCATTTCGTTACGAAGCCGGGCCTTAACGAACGGCGGCCACAAAGCGATCGTGTTTTGTTAACGTCGCTCGAGCGCCCAACTTGGCTTTCTCAAAACATCGGGCCCGGGCTCGAGGTGCGAGCGAGCGGCGACTGCGCTCCAATACCGGTTGTGTGACCGCAATACGCCTCCGATCCGAAACCCGTTCGCTAGCCCGCTCGCCTCGCCAGCTGCCCACCAACGCTGCTCGGACTCCGCTCGCTCGTATACCGACCGACATCGAACCGTCGATGTAGCGCGCGCCTTTGTGAGGTTTCTCGTAACTCGACCCTGCGAACTGGGTAGAGGCTTAACACAGTATGACGTCAACCGTTCGGCTCGTCGTCGGGCTTCTCGACTCTCGACAAACAGCCAGCTACGGGAAGTCTCGTTGGAAAATTATACGAAGCGCTCGCACGAGGAAAAATACATACAAATTCATGATGCTTAAAGATATGTACATTTATAAATTGTACCAGCTCTTTTAACGTAAATTATTCCTCATATCTATTAAAATGAATGATATTTTCAACAAAATACAGTTCTTTTTACTTACTGTTGCAACAAAATTTATTTCATTATGTGTTCACTACTCCATAAACAATCTTTGCATTTTTCGTAGTTTCGGTAGAGATTCAAAACAAATGTAGTGTAGACGGGCGACTAGACAAGAGAATTTGTAGCGTTGCTCCCAAATAAAAAGCGGTGTTTATCGAGCGAGCCGAGTTCGTTTCAAAAGCGAGTGTCTATCGTTATTTTAACACAATGAAGCCGCAATACCGCAACTCGACGCGCTCGAAGGTGAATTGCGTATTGTTCGACGCCCGCATTCCGCGTCACTTACGAAAACGACTCTACGGTGCTGTTTATAGGGCTTCCTTTGCTTTATCTCTGACGCTGCCTTAAGTTGATTAGTTTGAGACTTTACTGTGGTGGTCTTAAGAGCGTATGTTCTTGTTCAAAGGTGATCAGTTGCCACGCTATACGGGCGCTAAAAGCATTTCGCAGTCGACCGTCGTGCGTATCAGCGGTCGGCTGGAGGAATGCCATCGGGTGAGATAAGGCGCGTTGCGGCCAACTCGAAATTCTTTCGCTTGATAAGTTTAGCTTTAGGTATCATGACGTAAGCGCTGACAAGCTGAAAAAAAACATGCTTAACTGGGCAAGTCTATCCCGTGGTCGAGGACAGTGAAAATGTTCTTTTTTTTTCGTTTACAAATTTAGTTAGGTACATCATTCCCTCGACAAAGTGGGTTGGGTTGACTGGTTTGGAGATTCTCCCGGCGGTGGTTTTTTCAACTGATTATTCTATTCATTATCAATATTACCATATGATATTACTATTCTCTTTCAATTCAAACTACATTATAGCCCTTACAACGCTAGTCTGTTAAAAGTTAACCCCAACATATCCCGTCTTAATTATTGTTATTTTCACGGTAGGTATTTATTTACCTAATCCCAAAAAATGGTATTGATGAATGTTAGTAATTTTTGCGGCATTTGTTGTATAGGTATGATTATATTGAGGTTTAATAGTGGCCGACGGTAATTATCTCAGAAGTACCAAGTGACAAGCGGCAGATCGGTCGCGTGGCCGCTATCTAGATCTCGCCATGCTGCACTGGACACGCCGCTCCGAAGGACACCGCCTGCCCGCTGGCCTACCGACGCGACGCGACACGATGTGACGGATGTGTTCAGGATGCGGGCACGAGGCGTGCTCTACAAGCGTTTGTTGCGCTACAATATTACTAATTAAAAGACATGCGGGATGTATTACAATGAAAATGTGATATGGCAAGCTAATCTGATGAAATTACTTCCATTCAGTAAGCAACATTTCTGTTTAATCCTGGAGGTTTTGGTTTATCTTGTTTCCGACCTTGTATTCATAAGTCAATTCGTTGTGGGAATTTCTTACATCCACTCCAAATTTCACCATTTCCAAATGCCGTCGAGTTCATATGAAATTGCTAAGAAACAGAATTCGTTCAATTTATATAATAGAAAGCTTCTCATTTCAAATGTCCTTCTAGGGGACTGATTTATGTCGAGGTTTAGATCACAAGGGGTTTGGTTCGTCATCATAAAGTAATCGTAGGTGTTATAGCAAATAAACAATTTGTTGAAAAGGTTTCATTTTAGAAACGTAATTTTAAGGTTACATAAACAATCAAAAGACACCTGTTCATTTAAATGTTTGTCATCGCATAAATTCCGACAAGGCAGCACGCGCCTCCACGTGCTCCCGCGTCCTTGGAAGGCCGACGACCCCTTCCTTTTAAATGAGAGCACAGAACAAAAAAAGGAAACTCTTTTTGCTCGGATCCCGCCATAATGTTTGTTTTGATCGTTTTCACGTAAACGATCCGTCTTGTTTGCTTTTTTTTATATGTACAACCCCACGCTGGATCGGTTGGATCGAGTCGTATTTATTATTTACGACTTACTCGTCAAGTTGAATGTGGAACATTTGTTAGGTACGCGTGTGCAGATAGAAACATAATGGTTACACGATATGTGTATTACGTTTGCTCACTCAGAATGATCGGTACAAAACGATCGCAAAATGTTTTGAAACGTAACGCTCAAATTTCAATACACAAAACGTTCTGCACCCAAAATATAAAAAACGCACAATGTTCATGAGATAAATTGTAAATAATAATTTAATAATAATTTACTTTTTTATTCCGTTAAGGCGACCGACGTAGTTGGCATATCCTCTTGTTGTTAAGGCCAGACTTGACAACCGACGCCGTATGCCACATGGAATGTTTTAAATAGTTAAGTTATATTATATAGTAAGTATATTATAAAGTATATAGTCTCTTATAAAAAAAATATTATAAATTATAAGACTAGTGTATTTCAAGCAGAACTACTGCTGATGTTCTTTATTAAGGATTTTAAGAACGAAAGGCCAAAATGTCGGAGTGATAAAAGCGACATTTACTCTTTGCGTTAATCAATATAATTTTCCTGCCAGGAACGGAATTCCTATCATTAAACTTTTAATTATTTTACGCTGTGCGATCAAATATGACATTGGCATTGAAGTGAAAATAGACATTGTTCAAACGGGCACAACCAACCCGATCCAGTTTGCTGCACGCGTTCTTATTGTATTCAGATTACGCCGGAACACAGATAAATTAAATTGAGTCAAGGCCGCACGTGGGTTTAACGATCCACCCTCCTATAATATCGGTTATTCTTTCACTGATCGACTTGTGCAAATGACTGACTGGCAGATATCAATTAATTGAACTTTGACCCTGAACTCGACGGTCTTCCTTAATTTACTAGTTGTTAGACTATTATTACAATACTGGCAAAAAGTCATTGACTAATCGCGATTTGCTTTTGTTCCACGTTCTATTGCTTGAAAAGAAAATTTGAGTACGACTCCCCAGTGGTTGCAGTGACTTCACAATTAATGTGATGAGAAAACAAGTAGTTGTACGAATTAAATACTTTTATTTATTAATTTAAGTTTAAATACAATTTGCTGTGTATTCCTTATGGTGTATAGCGACTCCTTGAATTCTAAACTCCCGTAAAAATCTTAGGGAAAGGATGACTAAAAACCAGTACGACACGGAATCTTGACCTCGTGTCGACAACGCTGAGTCACCCCTTTTACTGTAACATTATATGTACCAGTGGTTTTTTATCCTGTATAATTTCCTTGCACTAAAACGTTTATTTACTTATTATTTTTAATTAAGTGACCGACTAGTGGTCGACTTCTTGTTACTTGTCGCTTTTGATTAACACATTACATAATAAGCCAAAATGGGTGAAGGGAGATACTTAAGTACTTAATTTATATAACTTGTATCTAGTAGTAGGGGGCTAACTTTTCCGAAACTCCTCGACCAGTGCGTATTTTGCATGTAGTCGTACTATATGTGCTTCATAAACAAGGGATTTTCCCTGATTTGTTTATTTAACATAAATAGTGATTTAATATTTCATTTATGACAGGCTTGTATTATACTTGAAGTCCACGCTGAATGAACAATTAGTCCTAGGTAATCAAGAAAATGTGTTTATAATATCTTCACTTGAGTTTGACAATTCTGTCATCACATTACCTTTCATATTTGTGTATTTAGTTATAATGATTGAATTTTTTGTTTTTAAATCTAACCACTTTTTAATCAAGATTGAGTTAATATTAATGTCATCTTAAAAAATTCAGTTAGCCGCAGTGATGAGAATTGGCTTACCGACCGTTCTTGAGTAAAGTATGGTTAAATGGGTTTGGATGGCTTTAGCTGACTTCGTTTTCCAAATTGTTTTAGTTGGGAGAGTCAATTATTTGAAGTGAATCATGAAAGCTTATTAACTAATTATTATTTTGCAAGTTATTTGTCTTTATGTCATTATTGTTAGAATTCTTTTAAAAACTTTTTCTGTCTGTCGACCAAACACGTAATGGCGATAACTTGAAGCCATTCGCGGCAAATCTAAAGTCTGGCAGCTTCAAGGATCTGTTTTAAATGGGTCGCCTCGTCGGCCGCCGCGTCGTGACTGCGACGTTTTCACTAACTAGGCCGTTTTTATTATCGCCGTTATGCTCACACTTAAACACACACACACGTTATCACGCAACGTCTTCTCTTTGTTAGCTGCCATTGAACGTATGAGAACGTTTCGTTAGTTGTTCGCAGAGACATGTGAAAAGTTGGAACATAAGATTTTTTTTAACGCGAGAATGGAATTTTATTAATATTTCGTTTCGAAAAAACTATATCTAATTATCCCATTAAGATTTTACGATCGCGACAGTTTATATTTTTTTTATAAAATTTGATTTTATATTTTCACCCAATATATGCCAGATTTATACTTTGTTTTAATTGTTACATAAATAGCTACGAATCGATTCATAAAATCTATTAACCACATTAGTTGATGAATATAAATAGAATATACATCTCACTAGAAATAGACGACGAAGTGACGTGCTTGTTTTCCATGCCCCCGCGTGGCCCACACCGGTAGTGCCCGGACTTTCTTATATTGTTTACAACTGTATTTGTAAACAAGCCTCTTACTACGGTCTACCTGACACCGTAATGTAACCATTTTTGTCCATGAAAACGATAGGTAAGCGCGTAGTCGAGTAATCTATACAAACAAATGTGAACCTTCGATATGGATTTTAAATGACGTACACTAACAGATTTTGTATACCTTACGTTGTAGTAAATTGTCGATGGCTCAGACACTATAATGCTGAGCTGACCCTCTCACACGTTGTTCAAATATATGGACACCTTCATTTCATTGTCTAAACCTCTGGTTCTAAATTCGTGGCAATATATGTATTTTTTTTTTCAATCTCTATTTATTAATCTAGAGTAGGTATTCTTCTTTGGTAAATAGTATATGACAATTTTGTTCATATTATATTAAGAATTCTATCATTCTGATTATTGTTCTTCCATTTCTTTTTTAAGATTCTTTGTACTAAATCTTGATTTGAGATAAAGTTTTTAACTTGTAAGAGTAAAACATGCAATGCTATCGTTATCTCGTATGTGTCAATCGCGTGTCACGCGCGGTGTGCGAGTGGCATGCGCGCGGGAATGCGTCATGCGGTGCCACCGCTGCCGCCGCTGCCACCGCTGCCACCGCTGCCACCACTGCCGCATTCCTGCGCCGTGTCGGTGTAGTGGCATGGCACTACAGGCGAACCGGTGGCATCATAAGTCTGGCTACATTAGTTTATTAAAGTCTACATGCTTTAGAACAGCTAGCTCAGTAACGGGGTTCACGGTTACCAGAGCAATAGCAACTCCACAATATTCATTGTCGCAAACAAAATAAAAAAGGACACATAGGTCTGTAAGAGATAGCGGAAAGTGTTCTGTAATTATTTTTATCGCCAGGTTAAAAATAACTATTTTAGAAAAAATTTATGAAGTCTAATGTAATCTGAAAAAAAAAAAATGATTGTCCTTAGGATCGATTGGACAATTCACTGAAGTAGATAAATGTGAGTCTTTGTGACAAGTCTTAAGTCTGACGCAGTTTGTCGTGTCGTTAAATTGGCAGTATTTCTACTGTTCGTGTCATCTGATGAAAGTGGTAAAAATATTGTCATAATTTACAAATATTAACTGAACAGTAAATATATATTGTAAACTAAGCATTTTTATTAATATGAAATGATGAAAATAGCAGGTCATTGTGCTCAAATTTTCGTATTGTCAGATATTTTTGGAGCGTGTGCAGAATTTGAACGGATTCGCTATAGTAATAAGTGAAAATTCAATAATTGTGGCACTATACTTCAATAAATAAAGTTTTACAGCTGAATTAACTTCACAAGATGTGTAAAATTAATGACTAATTGATTTGGTAATCAATTTTATTTAAACTTAAAAATCTAATAATTTCTAATCTATCTAATTGGCACAATACTAGTTTGTCTAAATCCATTTTGTCTGGTAATTAATAGATGATTCTAGTAATTATTTTTAGTGAAGATAGTGGGTAGTCTTGGTGGGCAACTAGAATGTTCTACTTAATTATCAAATTATTACTCCTCACAAAGTCACTCCTATGTTTCTAATGTCTTGAATTATGTTTTTGTCCAAAAACACTTGTTTTAAAGTTAAAAAGTTTTACCACAGGCACTTATTTGAATGTTTGAAATTCAAAATGTACTCACGACAGACGAAACGACGAAACTTTTTCTAAGCTTACAATTACATTACCACGCACTTTTTCACAAGTCTAATCCTACCACTATTACATCCGATTCGAAGGACCACGCTTTTATTCAGAAAATTAGGAAATTTTAAGGTAAATCATAACTGAACTCTTGGCTCGACGTTAGCGATGGAGCAGACCCGATGACATTTTTCGAAATGATCGCAATTGTTTCTTATTGGTTGATTGACAGCTACAGGTACATGGCATGAGAACGCCATCTATTGACGTAATTACGCGAACACATGCATATTATCATTTATGTTTTAAAATAGTCAAAATGATTATGCGAAATACATCATCATCATCATCATCATCATCATCATCATCATCTCAGCCTATGTTCGTCCACTCCTGGACGTAGGCCTACCCCATTGATCGCCACAAAGATCGGTCCTCTGCCACCCTCATCCAGTGCACTCCTGCAACCTTGACCAGATTGTCGCTCCATCTGGTGGGAGGCCTGCCCACGCTGCGTCGACCTGTGCGTGGCCCCCTTTCTAGAACCTTTCGTCCCCATCGGCCATCCGTTCTGCGAGCAATGTGTCCGGCCCATTGCCACTTTAGGTCTGCAATTCTTCGGGCAATGTCGGTTATTCTGGTTCTACTGCATATCACATCATTCCTGATGTGATCCCGCAGAGAAACTCTGAGCATTACCCTTTCCATTGCCCTTTGAGTGACTTTGAGCTATCTAATGTTGCCCGCAGTAAGGGGCCACGTCTCGGTACCGTAAGTCTGCTGGAAAAACACACTGCTCAAAGACTTTCGTCTTGAAACACTGCGGTATATGTTGGGACGAGAGGATATCTCGCAACTTCCCGAACGCTGCCCATCCGAGTCGGATTCGGCGATCGACCTCCTTCTCGAAGTTGGACCTACCTAACTGGACAGTTTGTCCTAGGTCACACTACTCGTCAACAACTTCGAGAGTACGGCCTCCAATGGCTATTGGAGTGGGTGGAATATGGACGTTCGACATCACCTTCGTTCGACGACGACGACGACGACGCAAATATTTAATGATGTCGACGTTCGACATCATCAAATATTTGCTTCTTCGTCGACATGATAAAGTCTATCTCATTTTTCGTAGCACCGTCGGGGCTCATTCAGTTCCACTTCCTGTGCTTTCGCTTCATGAAGAAGGAGTTCATCATATAGAGTCTCTCCTTCTCCATGAAGCCGACCAGAAGGCGGCCCCGGCGGTTCCAGTGTCCATATCCGAACTTGTCCACTCGCAGTTCGTCTCTGTCCCGTTTGCCCAGTTTCGCGTTGAAGTCCCCCATGACAACGGTATAATAGGTTTTGGAACTATGTACGGCTCGTGAAATATCCTCATACATAGTTTCAACCGCATCGTCGGAGTGCGTCGAAGTCGGTGCGTGAACCTGTATGACCTTCAGCCAATACCGTTTGGTTATTCTGAGTATAAGGTACGCAACCCTGGTTGACACATTCTCGATCTTCACCACATTGTTCACGAGGGACTTGTGGACGATAAACCCGACACTACCCTGGGACTGTTGATCGCCCTCCCTGAAGAATAGCAAGTTACCGGACTCGAGAGTTAGCGTGTCCTCCCCCTCTCTTCGGATAACCCTACGATATCTCAGCGTAACTTACTCAATTCTTCTTCTAGTTCCGCGATCCTCTCGTCCGTCCGCAGTGTGCGCGTGTTTAGTGTTGCCAGGGCCAGTTGTCGTCGGGTGTGGTAGCCGGATCTCATCCGGGGATTCTTAGCACCCCCCGCCCCGCCGTCGCCCTGGCCGCTACCGTAGCCAGGAACAGCGGGGCTGCCGGGTACTGGGGGCCAATTTTTTGTTATTTCCATCATTGGGGGGAAAAGTGCCATAATCGCCACGCTTGGCAGGCGGGTTGGCGATCGCAGTATGCCCCACCGTAATAATAAAGGACGCTACTGCCCATCCTCCGGTGGTCTGGACGCAGTTTAACGACATACCCGGGTCAAAAAATACGAAATACAACCGTACCTTAATTGATTCAAATATTTCAATGACTTCGAAAACGTACACGTAATATTATTTGGTTTCAAAAATATGAGTAAAGTTTTAACTCGGCGCATAGATTAAATAACTCGGTGATTATATTAATAATGGAATGCAATTTATTGTCTGTGCACGTAATGTACACACATATGCAATCTTAGAGGTCAATGCCTCGACACATAATTAGGGCAATACATTTAGTTCTGCTTAGTTTCTGTATGTTATAAAAACGATATTGAAGATTTTATTTTTCGGATCGAACTTTTAGATAATTTTGAACCCAATCAACTCTGGTATCTAGTACCCGAGTGTTTCGTAGGGTAGGGCTCACACGTCCAAAATATCGTTAGTTTCATGTCGCCTTAATAATAAACTCACTAATTTAATTTCTTAATTTTTTAAGATACTTTTTAAATCGGCGGTGGGCAAAGACATTGTCTTCACATATAAAAATATAAAACTAATTTCAACTATACAAATAAAAATCATTGTTCGTATGTTCACTATGCGTTCCTAAATCATTGAACAAGTTGTGATGAAACTTTATTTTAAGGGTGTTCTGGGGACGCCCGCAAGGGTTTCTGACCTAAAAAAAAAGAATATCCATAATTTTTTTTTGTTTTATATGAACCTCTGGGCTCTTTTAAAATGTTTTTACTTTACGCGGACTTGTTAAGAATGCTGGGCTCAGCTTCTTAGGAAGAATAAATTCTAAGTCTTGAATAATTTTTGACATGAATAAGTTGTGCATGAATAAGTCATGTAGTCGGCACGTGGTGGCCGGTGGGAAAGTGAAGGCCTCGGCGTGGCGACTGCCTGCCCTTCACAGATCCTGGTCGTACCTACCGCCGGACAAGATGCCTTTAGTTAACTCACGACACTCGCTTCTACTAACACGCCGCACTCGCGCGCTATATTAAATGACTTTGAAAACACAACCCTTCTTGTGCTAAATGACAGAGGAACAATTTATGAAATTACTTACGTAAGCGTAACCGATAAACATTATTGTTATGAATGACTTACGTAAAAAGATCCTTTTACTTTCAATGGTAGGGCATTTTGCTGCTTAACCTTTATAAAGAGTAAATTTGAGCGTGAGATAGGCGTGATAGAGTGCGATCCTAGAAAACAATTTAATACTCGATCATTTGTTTCAGATTGGATTAGTCATACATAACAATGACTACGCGTTTTATCATACGTTTTGAGTACTCTAATCGGTCTAGACATTAACGATAATTTGTATGTTTTTATATGCATTATTTTTGAAATCAACAACCCAATAATGCAATGATTGGCTTCAATAAAGATTTGCAAAAGGTAAAGCTCTGCGTATTTTGACGTACATAATGTTGTGTATTGTAAAGGTTTGAGTTGTCGACTACAAATTTCTAAAAAAATTGTAAATGAGCCATCAACACATAAGCCGCTTTCAAAGATCCAGATTTTAATAAAAATATGCGGGCATGCTAAAAATAGTTCTCACACTTTATATTGCTTTCAATAAAAGGACGGAGAGAACCCTTAAATGTTTTGTAAAGAGCGGCATTCATTGTTTACTTTTACGAGTTTCGTAGGATCCGGGCAGACCGGACGACCCCGTTAGCGCGCATGCAGTCATTAAAGGTCGCCGTAAACAAATAGATATATAGGTGGGCGCGTATGACGACGCTGTTATCTATGATTCACCGGCGCCTCGCCGTCTGCCGGCCGTCTGATTGTGCCGACAAACCGTTTAATGTCCCGATAACATTCAATAACCGAATTAGGGAGCGATCCTTCTGTTTTTTTTTTCACTATGCTTCTTCTGAACTTCCCCAATTAAGGGCAAACGAGGGCGATTTTACGGTTGCAACTCGCGTGCCGATCTTTTTGCGCAACGTCGACGTCGCAAAGGGCTCTCGTGTAACAACCTAATATAACAACAGCTTGTCCGAGTCCAAATCGACCCACATAAAAGCTGCAATACCACTTTCATCGTCGCAAATCACTGCCGTCCGTATCTCGGCCTCGGTCAATGCGTCGCGTGCGTGTTGCGGCCACATATATGGATGCATAAAGTGCAGCGGAGAATTCGCGGGCTGCAACGCTCACGTGCCGCCGGAAACTGAAAGTAATCCGCCTCTCCGCCCCCGATTGATGCGATGCGCCGACTTAGGTGAGCCCTTGTTAACTGTATTATTCAAATTAATATGCTCAAGTGCCCGCGTTTACTCTGCATGTCTGTGCTCTTAGGGCAGCCCCTCGACATTACGCTCGCTGTTTACTCTCTCCGATACAATTTAATTCAAGCGTGGTGCGCATGTATTTACAATCGTCCCTTCTATTTACCTCTCATAACTGTGACACAGATTTGCACCATCTTCATGCCGTCTCCATTAATCGTTCCTAATATGTGAGTACCTTATGAATTTCAATCAATAGACAATCAGTCACAAATAGGTCGGGCAACTTTACGGGTGATGTAGTTAGCTGATATGGTGTAAAGCGAATTTACAAAAAGCTTAAGGTAACCGACAAAAACTGCAATCATTTCCACGTTTGTTAAAACTAAGATAAGGCACACTTAAGTTGCAGATTTTTTTAATGCTATCGAGATATTCATATCACTGAATCATGGACATTTTAAATATTAACTTATAATAAGTTTATTTTCTTTTTATCTATAAACTGTTATCGGTCATTGCCGCGACAGTGATGTCACTCCAAGGTCACGAGAATCTAAATTTTCTTTTAACGATATCGAAAATTTTGCTAAAATATTTATTAATCTTAGTTTCGACAATAAACTAAATCTTTGTGACATAACTAATTCCTTCTACCATAAAAGAATCGTCCATGCAAGTCTTAAGCATTTCACTACAGCTGTTATTCTCATTGTAGACAACGTTTTTTTAATGAAAATATTGCCAACCCTTTTAACAGTCGTACAGTCCGCAACAAAAATATCTCTTGCACGAATGGCTCGACCGGTGAAATACCACTACCTTACAGAAAACAGGCGTAAAGTAGAAGTTTTCTGCATTTCGTTTGAGGAGTGAGGTGAGGAAGCCTAATTTTAGTCCTCTTTCCCTTCCCACCCTTTTCCACTGAGGAAAGGGTGAGAAGGAAAAGAGGATTTGACCGGGGAAGGGAATACATAAAAGGAAATGTCCATTATTCTGTCTATTCCTCTGTCTCTGTCTATGAAAGGTAGACAACGCATCCGAAATACGCAAATGCTTGTTGCAGAGGTCTATGGGTAGCGGACACAAACACGGTGTAAAAAAATCGATCAAATTAACTTCACTGTTAAACGAAATGAATTTTTGTGCGAATTATTGGTTTCCGAAATCCAATGTTTCTTCAAAATGAATTATTAAGTGTAATACATTAAAATGATTGAATGCTATATTTCAGGGACTCAAAACGTACCGATGCCCCCGCGACCGTCGTCGTCGCTGTCGGACGGCGGCGGGCCGGCGGCGCGTGGCGCGGGCCCGGCGGGCGGAGCGCCCGGCGCCATGGTGGCGCAGCCCTACCACCACGCGTACAAGGCGGCGCACTATCCGCCGCAGCCCTACGGATACCCGCCGCGCAATCACCACCCTTACCCTTACGCCGGCTACCGGCCCGCGCCGCCGCCGCATCCGCCGCAGCACTATCCACCGCTCAAGGTAACACATATACTACATTATTGTCTTGCAGACTTCTACATATTCTTGCGCGCACTCATATGCAATAACACTTATTTAAAGTGGTAAGAAGCTTTATATTCTTAAATTTTTTTTTAAAATGTGGCGTTTGTTCACTACCTAGACGATCCTCGATGATAAGTTCGGCTTCATTATTATCATCGACCTGAGTAACTTATTTTTATAAGTTAGATTTTCGGCAATACGATCTGTCTTTGGCTGTCTTACGTCTAGGTGACATTACAAATAAAATAATAATATATAAATATATTCGTATTGTGCAGGGCGCGCGCCATATGGGTCCTCCGGGCGAAGCGATGCCGCCGCCGGTGGCGCCGGGCGAACATGACAACGGGCCCGCGGCGCCCGCCACCGCGCTCGTCACCACCGGTCCCGACGGTGCGCCGCTCGACGAAGGCAGCCAGCAGAGCACGCTCAGCAACGCCTCCGCCGGTACTTGTACACTATCGCATATCTCCAGCACCACACGCCAGACACTCCGACCTCTACTGCTCTGTCTGTCTTGTATTTGGCGCACCGTATATATTTTTGTTGGTGCATGTTTCAGCGTCTGGGGAGGAGCAGTGCGGGTCGAAGGGACGCAAGGAGGTGGGTGCGGGCAGCGCGGCGCCGTCGCCCTCGCCCGGCGGCGGCTCGCACTCCTCGCTGCATGATGACTACGACGCGCCCGCCGCCTGGCGTCCGCCCTCTAGTCCCGTGAGTCCAGCGCATCGACCACCACACAAACACCACCACACCACACGACACCACAGTACAACACAATATCGAAGGTTGCAAGATTGGCCCGGTCCGGAATGGAGGTACCACGACCTCACATAAAGCGAAAAGTAGAGAGGTATTTTGTGTCACTGCCTGTCTTTTGACAAGTAAATATTTGAAGGCTTCCTCTCTTTTCCTTCCTTTCTTTTTTCCTTTACCTTAACTTTTACCTCCTCTGTCCAAAACAAATCTCGGCAAAATATCGTCTACTCATCTGTTTGTTTCTGATGTCTATGGGTTGACAGTGTACACTTAATGTCAAGCGAACCACTTGCTTGTTTGCTTCCTTCCTCCATACAAAAATCTAAGTACAAATACATGTAACTATATTGGATAAATTTTCTCAGTCTAATATCACACTGTAAAGCTGCATCGGACAATACAATTTGTATCCACAAAGTACATACATTATATAACGTAATCCTTACATAAATCTACACAATATATTTATGATTATGCATGTCATTGTCAGAGATGAGTATCGTGAATCTAAGCGACTCACCTCTTGAATTGACAATGCTTATCTCTGTGACTAAGATTTCTCAATCAGCGAGAGTCAATCTACAGTACTCGAAAAGTACGGGAGCTTACACCATTAGAAGTATTGTAAATATGTTTTCACATCAACTGAAATGCTAATCGATGTGACTAATGTATACCCGAACTCCCGGATAAATAACGTTAATTGAATAACCAACCAGTGAACAAAAATTATTATTTTTACATATAATTTTGAAACAAAATTATTGTCGCAAAATCAGGATGATGTATTTATCTTTTTACTAAAATTAATTGTCCATAATTTTTGTTCTTTGGTAGATTTCATTGGAAAATCTATATTTAATTCTTTAATGTTTTTGAATACCATAGTATATTGCTTGTTATGTATCGTGAGAGTGAGAGGAAAGCATTGCATTTTATGTCATGTATTTCAGGTGTTTAACAGTCACATACCGCCGGAGTCCTACAGATCAAAGGTTTATATCCAGTTAGACAGTTGGCATGTTTAGCTCTCTCTAATACAATTCTAACATTAATAACGCCGCATTACACTGCATGTAGTAGTTATACTTGCATTACATTGTCTAGTATTTCCCTCATAAAATGTTCTTTTAGTGATTAAAGTATGATTTCCTCAATAATGCAAATGCTAAATGATATATTAAAAATAATAGTAGTTTACGTAGAACTGCTTCTAGCATTAGAATTTAAAAAAAGAAATATGTTTGCTATATTAAAATTAAATGGAGGTGGGCTTATCTGCTCCATTGGTTTAAACAAGTTGTGCTGTGAAGAATTGATTCAAATAATTCAGATTATTTTCTATTACTCCTTACATAATTTATTATCATAAAACTGTAATAAAATGACAAGAGATTATTAAGCTGCTCTCATTTAAAAATCATTTAACCACTGAAAGAATTTAAATTAAATTTATTTAATCTTGCTTGTTTCAATATGTTTAGCCTTTATGTTGTAACAGCTTTTCAATCTAAGTATTCGTTGGTGGTGGTTCTGATTTGCTCTTATATTTAAAACAAATAAATTATACAGAGTGAAAATGCTTTAAAGTAATTTTTTTCGTAATGCTCTTTGTAATACTTTGTACTTTAAGAATATCCATCGAGTCCTCAGGTGAATTCTTATGAATTATTTGAATTGTTATGTTCTTAATTTATGTAGTAATATTGAGAAGAGAACATAATAAAATAAATTATAATGGATAGCTATATAGTTTTTGTAGACATCGTAATTATTTAGAGTAAATTACAGAAAATTGTGTATAAAACAATTGCCAATAAGGATGGCATGTCAAAAAGTATAAACTTTATTTTGACGCTAAAACATCACCGTGAATATACTTGTTCAATTGCATATGTTTTAAGCATATGGGAAGAAATACTATTTAAGAAAGAAATCAAACCAGCACGCTGGTTATTGGATGTCAAGTGACTACTATTGCTCAATAGTATATACAACTATCAAGAGTTGCGAACGTGTTGCCGGCCTCTCTCCAGGGAAAGTGTAGATAAGGAGAAGGAAAGAAGGAAATTTATAACAAAGTTATATAGCATGCCTTTGTTATCGCTTGTTCGCACTGCCGAAACATTAACATAAAAACATATTTTGCGATATCAGTTTTTTCACAGAAGTTCGAAAATAATGACATTTCGTTTGAAACTTCCTTATTAAACACATTTCATGTTCGATTAGTCCGATACCTTGACAGAAAACTGAGCTCACAACATGTTTTAATCTCAATGTTCCGGCAGTTCTCACTCACGGTTACGTGAAGATGTTTGGTGTGGTGATGTGGTACGTGTGTGTGTTCGGCAGAAGTCGGACTCGCTGGGCAAGTTGTACGAGATGGACGACGCGCCGGAGCGGCGCGGCTGGGTGGAGCGGCTGCTGGCCTTCATGGAGGAGCGACGCACGCCCATCGCTGCCTGCCCCACCATTTCCAAGCAGCCGCTCGACCTCTACCGCCTGTACCTGCTCGTGCGCGACCGGGGCGGCTTCGTGGAGGTACCTATAAACACTACACAATGCTTAGATGTGTTTCCTTAATAGTCTTCTTTACAAAAGTTATCAGGAGTACGCAATTTGCGATTGTGATAGATGATCGCAGTCGACCATCGACGTTCATGCTTTGTCCTTTTTAAAATGATAATTTTCATAAGTTTGTCATAGTTGAAATTTCTAAATTTTGCTAAACACAACATCAACATTGTTGATTTTATGTCTACTATTAGTAACTAAAAATAGTTATTAGTTTTTTTTTAAATATATTTGTAAAAAGTACAGTTTGCTATAGTAATTTGATTACATCTCTTATCCCATAGTATACAAAGACGCGTAGCAAGCAGTTTTGCTATTCAATTAACTTTAATACTGTAAAGGTGATGCAACCTCGCGTCTCAGTGGCGGCACCGCTGAGGTGATACTTGCAGCTGAGACTAATCGACTTCTAGGATTTATGTTGTGCATGTTCGCGGGCTGTATGCGAACGACCGCAATAAACTCGCCGGCGCTTTTAACGATAGTTAATAAATTTTTATCATTAGAGCGCTCGCTGAGGCCGCTTGCGATGCACGAACAATGTCAGCGCCAGGGATGTTCGGAGTACCTCAAATATCGATTAGACGTTGATGTTAAAATCGATATTTATTGCAACAAATTTATTTAATTTGTATTTAGTGTTCTGTCACTTAAAAATAAAAAGATGGACTTTTAACATTATTACTAAATGTATGTAGGAAGTGATATTAAATTAGAAAGAGGCGCGGTAGCACGCTGCATTTGACTCTACGCCGGTATTCTATGAAATGGCAGATATTCACGCCGAATATTATATATTATCTGTCATTTACTTTAAAAAAAAATTGTTTAATTTTATCTTTGTTCAATCTGTAATCGATATCTGTTGATGGTGTCCACAACATCGATATTGCAACATTTCATATAAACCTATATGTTTAAATATCGATATTTGTGCGATCGGCCATGCCTAGTTAACATCCGTGAGGCGAGCCAGTCGATTGGCAACCGCCGACGGCCGCTCATGTGTCCGCGCTCCGTCGGGAAAACTTAACATTCGTAACCGTCGGCATGGTGAGGTTTCCACTCATTAAATAAACCGAGTTATCGTCTTTTCCAATGAATACTGTAAAATAGACACTTTATGTTCGCTCGGCGGACGCGACGCTTCGTGCTTGCGTTGTTTGCTGAAAACTTTACACTTGACGTGTTCGGAATATTAGTTCTCGACTTATGTTAGGACAGTTTGTGTTGCACGTTCCCGTTGCTAAAGTAATGAAGAACTAAAAGATGTTGTGTGTATTCGGGGCACAGGTCTTATGTCTTGTGCTATTTACACTTCAGCTTATTTAGTATTATGATTAAAATATAATATTATTGTGTCTTTTTTTAAAACAGGACCTAAGTCAATGCTAAACCGCAAAACCAATACATATAATAACCATACAATACAATGTGATGATTGTTGTGGTTGTTTGACCTAATGTTTTCCTAATTGTAAAATTAATTTGATATGCTTTCTGTTGATGAAGTCTATATCACAATTAGACAAGAACTTTCAAGTTGGCCTATTTACTGATCATATCGATGATGATTTACATTTTCATTATGTACATTGTGAAATACATTGATGTTGGTAATGCATTTACATGGTAATAGGTTAAGCAGTTGCCATACTAATAAATTTACTTTATTTGTCTTAGTCATGTTAGACTGTGGTTGTAATATAAATTTTGCAATTTAGATCATTAAAATTGGCGTATAAGCCTAGAAAAATGAAGATTGCTAATACAGTAATCGAATTTACTTGCGGCTTAGTTTTTTTTACAGTCATATAAATCATATTTTGTTTTTCTAATAAATTAACAAATATAAAACATTTTGAATTTTATCACCCTCAGGTCACAAAGAACAAAACGTGGAAGGATATTGCGGGTCTGTTGGGAATCGGCGCCTCGTCTTCGGCAGCGTATACGCTTCGGAAGCACTACACAAAGAATTTACTCGCCTATGAATGTCATTTCGACCGCGGTGGAATCGATCCCCAGCCCATCATCAACCAAGTGGAAGCTTCAACCAAGAAGAAGGGAGGCAAAGCCAACAATACGGCTAGTGCTGGTATGTTTATAGACTGCAGACATGTTTACGTATTAGTTATCGAGGGTCTGTGTATTAAATGTATGATATTTTCCTGTCTTGACCACTTTTGTAACAAAATTCTAATCAAAATATTGCTGTTTTTATCAACCACAATCAATACATAATGACTTCTGCTTCACTAATGTTGCCTTTGGATCTTTTTCTTTCTGTCTATAACCTAAAAATTGTACAAGATTCTTAATTATTAGTAAAACTCGTTTTTTGTAGAAGTTGTATCTAAGAGATGTTGTGTTGCGTTCGTCAGCAGGGTCGTCGAACTCGCAGGAGTCGTTCGGAAGCGCCGGAGGCGGCGGCGGCGCGCCCGCGGCTGCCGGCATGGACGGCTACGGCGCGCAGTACGCTGGCTACCCGCCGCCCAACACGCAACCGCAGGGTAAACACAACCTACCATCACCTACCATTATAACAATCACATACACATTCGATATGTTCCATTATGTTCATATGTATAGGTTCTATACTTCACGTAAGTGCTTTTCTATACAAACAAAAGAAGGAACTTTCAATTCAACAATCAGTATGTGATCAACCATTAACCCTAAAGATATCAGTCGGGCGAGAAATGTCCAACCGTATACATTTCTACCCAGTGTATTCTACCATTTTATGCATTTTAATTTATAAATTTAGATGGCAATTTGGTCAATAGTGACATGTAGATATGATTATATTAGCATTATTCGCGGGTAACAGCGCTTATAGCGTGTTAGCCGCGATTTGGATGCACCCGTGCCCCAGCCGCACCTTTGTATGACGCTGTACATGAGCTCTAGGCTAGCACTAGGCGACACCTAGCGGTGTAGACTGGTTCTAGACCATGCAGACACGAGCCGAAGCGCGGCCGCTTGTTTTCTTTGTTTGTGCTACTTCCGGCTAACCATGTGTAACTCGCTAACCAAATCATGCGACTTAATGCTTTCCACTGACTCTTCTAACAGCACTACAGATTAAAGTATCGCCATCAACAGTTCTCATAATAAATCAATATGTAATTCTTATCAACCATTGCACAATATGAATTATTGATGGCAGTATTTTGGGGATAATATAAATGGAAATTTACTGATACTTTCTCTGTGGTGTTCGAGGTGACTTGTAAATAAGAAAAGTGTCAGTATTATTTCCGGATGACGTAGCGGGTAGAATAAAGCCATGTGGTTGTAGGCGGCGGGCCGGGCGGCGACAACCTCGCCGCCTCCAACCCCTTCGACGAGCCACCGGGGCCGCGCAGACCCCCAGGTACTTAACCCACCCCCCAGCCCCTCACATTTCCCCAAACATGTGCAAATCATTGTATTAACCTCACCACCACCGAATTTCCTGGTCAGTATGCAACAATCACAAAAGCATGTCAGAAATAAATCATCCACTAAAAATCAAAATAATTAATAATAATAATAGTGTCTTATATTTTTACGAAGACACGAGGTAGCAAATCGTTTGATACATATATCATCAATCATCAACCTTTACTACTGGGATATATATTAAAACTCAAATTCTGGGGTATACAGACACGTCTGTAACAATAATTAATATGGATTCACCTCACCTGTACATATTTCTTTCCTATCTCTTGCTTATTTATTGTGGCTGTTTTGATATGTTGGCTGTACTGTGTGTATGTGTGTTGTAAATACAATATTGCACGATATTTAACGATTCATAAAATTATCCAGAATAGTTTCTTTAAATATTAATATGAATAGTTTTATTTAGGAATGGATTTTTATTAAGAGTAAATGTGTAAGGAGGAAAAGAGTTCTTTTTCACATAAGTATGTAACTACCATAGATCTAAGCTTAATATAGTAAGTTCAGTACAGATGATGTTTTCTGTGAATAGAGCTCTATTTTGAGTTTTTTTGTAGAGTTGTTTTTCAATTTGGGCTTTTTGTATGTTTTATTATTGATTATTATTAACAAAATTGTTTTCTAAAAGAGCTTGTATTAAATTTCAGGTTACCAACAAGGATACGGGTACGAATATGGATCTCCATACCCATCGAATAGGCCTGTGTACCCTCCTTACGGCCCAGAAGGTGACAGGTGCGTGGTTTTAAACTAGAACTTGGCGTATGAGGGAAACACATGTCTTGGATATACTGAGATTATGGACTGATAAATGACATATATTTGCAATGATTAAAAAAAATACAATTGACATTTGAATTTTTAAACGCAGGCAGATCTCATTTTAACAAAAACATAGGGGAGAAAGACGTATTTATGGTATTCAAACTTTTTTTTTTTTTAGTTATAGTATTCAAATTGTAAGTTGTGACAACTTCAAGACTGCTATTTGTTTACGTGAGATGTTTTAATACACAGCATAAGAGTAAGATTGTAGGATTTTAACAATATGTATATATTATTCCAGAGCATACGGCACGGGCGAGTACCGGTACGGCGGGTACGCGGGCGGGTACCGCGCGGGCGCACCGCCGCCGGCCGGCACGCCGCCGCCCGCGCAGCCCTACCCCGACTACTACCGCGCGCAGCCCGCGCCGCACGCGCACCCGCAACACGCGCCGCACGCGCAACACGCGCCGCACGCGCAGCATTCGCCGCATCCGCAGCACGCGCAGCACACTCCGCCTATCGAGGTACGACAACGACACTCCTAGCCCGTCCGCACCTCTTGTCTATCTATGAGGGTTGCACAGACTTGAGGACTGTCATTCGCAGTACTTACATCTCTGCTGCTATGGTTAGACCAGGTCTAACAGATCCATTTCGACGATGTGGTCAAATGAAAGGAGCAAAACTCCTGAATATTACGTAAGCAACATTAGAACAAAATGTGCCAACTTTATTTTGAGATTTTATGTAAAGCCATGAAATAATACTAGCAGATAATTGTTATGGACATTACAAAATGAACTTGAAATCGTCCATACCGAACTTAAAAAAAAAGAAACTTGGAAAAATTACATAAAAAAGAAAAAGATTATGTTGCCTTATTTAGGTGGCTAGTTGTAGAAATGTGGATTTATAAGCGGTATTTCAATAAAATGCATCCATTCTATGAATAATTTGCATAAAATCTCAAATTAGCATGCATGATGGTAAGTCTTAAATTACATAGTTCTAAACTGACCCGCGTGGACTGTTTACTGCATTTAGGAGTGGCTCTGTGATAAATTTAAAATGTAACTTTAATTCCGAATAATTATAAGTGGAATACAAAAGTATCTAAATACCGGCGTACGCCGAGTTTATGTGATATATTTACCAAGTTAAATATTTTTAATAATTTCCTTTCAGAATCTTAATTTAAGTATTTTATTAAGTTCAATATGACTTAAATGAAATATTTTATTGTTATTAGTATTAGCGATAGCTTGATTGATGATTTATAGATACGCATGGTTGTCATGTATGAGATGTATTTATATGTATGACTGTGCTTTTACACTGCTCTAATATATCACTGTTTTTGACTAGTTTCAAGTGAAACTATAGATTAAGGTTTATCCGTTGCTTTTTGTATAGATATTAATTAGTGCAATATTAAATTTGCCAATGATACATTTAAAAGAATGTTATATGTAAACAAATTTAGAGTAAGTTTTTATATTTACTATATAAGAACTTGATATTTCATGTCAATGTAAAAACACTGCGACACAACGGATATCCAAATTCCCTCCCTAGCAACTGTTTTATAAAATGATCCGCCGGTAGCAGTATTATCAACCTTACTGTAGTTTTTCTTTAAAATCAAAGAAACAGTCTTGTAGCTTTTGTAGTGTTTTGAATGTTTATGGGCGGCGGTGATCATTCAACATATATACTCAACCACATATATACATTAGAAACACATAGATACATTAGAAAAACAACGGTTCCTATAATGGTAAGTGTTCTGGACGTTGAGTCATTTTCATATTTCCAAGTAGGGAGTTGCCGTTTTATTCCTGAGGTTTAAGGCGGATTGTCGCGTTATAGGTTGGTCACGTTTGTTTGGAGATGAAGTACACGACATGACAAGACGTGAGCCATTGATGTTGCAGTATGTGCTTAGGGGTCAGAGTTAGGTCATCGGCGTGACGGTCTGTTTGGTGATGTGTAGATGTCGGGCGGCGCGCAGCCGGCGGTCGGTAGCCTAATGAGCTCGCAGCTCGCGCGCCAGCTGGTGGCGCCGCTGCCCAACAGCGCGCGGCCCTACGTACGGACGTTTGTACCACGCACTCGACACCGCTTCCCATACTATTGGCAACGAACGGTCTCCATACACACGCACGCACCGGCCCCCCGACACCCCACCATCCCCACCCTTCTCGCAGCGACAACCTGCAAACACGGATCACTATTGATGGCTCGTTTCTTTTTATTTGAGCCTATTTTTCTTATTTATAAAACAAATAGAATATTTATTTTTTAACTTTTCAACAAAATAACTCTTGTAAAATGAAGATTTTATTCATTTGTAGTTTTCTGAATATAGGCTAATGAGGAGCGTTATTAAAAGCCAAATAACATATCATTTATTTATTTTCACAATTGTTGAATCATCTTTATATTGGCATTTTGTTTCACCGAAGCAAAGCTATTATGAAATGAGGACTTCAAAAGCCTAAAATTCAATAAGGCAAGACTCGCTTAAATATAATGTGCATAGATACATTTTAAATCTTTAATTGTGATCCGTTGTGAACAAGTTTCGAAAATGGTGTCGACGTGTCACGTAGTGTCACGAAGTTACAACGACAACGGGGTGCGATCCGGTGGGGGGCCCATCATCCGTGGTTTTGGCTTCATTATATTGAAATAATACCACTCGCTTAACGAAATTTCAGCTATCACTGTTAATTTTTCTTCTGTTTACGTTTTTAACTAAATTTTGGCTTGCGGTGTTATTAATTGGCTTACCGAACATCTCGGACGTCGCTTGAAACACTCGGCGACCGCTCAAACTGTACCAAAACCCGTTTACCTATCAAAATTTAACCAAAACTTTAAAAAGAAATGGAAGTCAAGGTATAGAGTGTGTGGTGGTGGCATTACACGTCGAATTATATTGACCACTGGATCATTTGCATGCATTACACAGCGGTCATTTTAAGCTTAGCTCTAAGTGTAACAGAATCGTAGCTTTGTTTATATTGCGGCTACTACATCTGTCGGATGCATCTAATGTTGGTTTGTAAACATTTATTTACATAGATAGCGTATTTGATGTCAATTCGTAAGAACTTGTATGACTACAACAAGTGTTATTGTTAGAATTTAAATTTCCCTATCTATGTATGTAAATCTTTGGTAAAGCCAAATTTGTTACTGCGTTATGATTCATTCGACGGATCCTTTTTAATTCATCTCTTTAACGTATACGTTTGGGTTTACGGCTAGCGTATAACATGTGTGATGGATGTAATACGACTGTTTCTATATTCTATTTTGACAAGATTGTTATTTTGAAACAGCTGTATTAAAACTGCTATTTTTTACTTAATTTACATGATATTGTTTTAATTTGTGAACATATAGCTTCAAATATTTAATGTGTAAAGCTTAACATTAATATTGTCATAAGTTTTTAGAAGGTAGAGCAAGTATCCAGTCATTGCTTAATGGATAGTTTAAAACAATTTTGAAAACTTTTTAATACTTATAACTTTTTAGTCTTCATCACTCTAATCTTCATAAATAATAATGGTATTTTATAAATTAAAATACGAGCTAGAAAGTTTTACTTATTAGCAGTTTCTTGCAAGTTTCATGTCATAAAAAATAGACTGGACGATAATAATTTCAAGTGCTGAATTATCACGTGCTCGGCGATGAAAGAAAACATGCTTACATAACCTAAAAGCCTGATAAAAATATTTCGTCGACGTGTAAAGTCTGACAATATTAGGACTGGCAAGCCTTGTCAAACGATTGTAAAATAAATAATAAACTTGAAATATGAACATTAGCACAAATAGTATATAAATGGATATACATTACAGTACGGTGGTGGAAAAGGAGCGAACGCGGGCGCGTCAAGCGGGCCGGTGGCAGCGAGCGGAGGCGCGGGCGCAGCC
>DWLR01000057.1:0-43731 GCA_018246295.1 Papilio alexanor hazarajatica | reverse complement strand
TATATATATATATATATATAACTTTTAAAATTTTTTAACTTATAAATTGTAAGAAGTAATTTTGTATAGTCTTACTATCTGAACCCAACATGCGATGAAATGCCACATAAAGTATAAATTCGAAACATAATTAAAAACAGAAAACATTTTTTCGTTTTTATACATATAGATTTTTTTGGGCCGGAAACCCTAGCGGGTGTCCTTGGGCATAATCTGGTCAGTCGTTAAGGAACGCATAGAGGACAAATAAATTCGATTTTTATTTATATAAACGGGATTGGTCACTTTTAAAATAACCCAGCTGTTTTCGCTATTGTCTTCATCAATTTAAGGAAAGAATCCGAAGAATTTAATCCACTAAACGACAAAAATAACTACCACAGACACATTAGAACCAATTTAAAGGCCCCCGTATTACCGACATCTACTAGTGGGTTTTGTTATTGATATGGAAAGGGATTGGCTCTATGTAAACAAAACATTTGTGCCGATGGATGGTACGCACTACTTAGTATTTACCTAATCAGTTTCATTTGCTGCCAATTTGATCGAATCGTTTCCTGTACGCACTATAAAGACTCAAACGCTTCATTTAAATCCATATCTACAACGAAGTAATGGAGACTATACCTCCAAATGTAGAATGGTAAGGTGAGAATTGAATTTGTAATAAAAAGCATTTTGACATTATTATGTGTAGTGTAATTAGAAAAAAAATTAATACAAACTTTGTATTCATCGTTGTAGTTATTAAAAGACTTACATTGAATACCATCACAATATCATCAGTAGACGAATAACTAATTAAGAATATCCTTTTAACTTTATGAATATCTTGGTCATACTAGCAATTCTTTTTTATTTTCTTTTTTTTCCTTATTCTACATTAATAATTTTAAAACTTTGTGAAATTTAGTCTCCTTAATAGTAAGATTAGGCTTTAAATAACATTCTTCTTCAAATATTAACAAGAAGTAAGTCGTTTATAAGTTAAATCAAATCATTTAAAAACCCACAAAATAATTACGAAAACTATTTTCTTAACGTTATCTTTGTGTAATTGTTTCTGTTTACATTAAAAAAATACCAACTAAGGTTTCAAAGAGACGGTAAAACGTCCATAACGCTGCTTATAACATCTGACCAAGATGGAACAAGCTCTATGATGATGAGACACATAGGACTGCGAACGACAAAAGAACGTATTACTTACCGGTCTTAACCAAAGCACGTGGCAGGGCGAGCACGCCGCTGCCGGCCATCTCCCCAGCCACCAGCAATGCCGCCTGGTTCACCGACAGACCGCTCCCTTTTGTAATTTCATCGCCATTGCTACCATTCTACACAAAAAAATCACTTATGCACATAACACAGTGGGCTAGGCCGAGATTTGTTTAATTATTCGCGATCCTGGCACAAATTTATCGTTCTCGTACTCGGACTTTTGCTAGATGCGCGTTGATAGACGCGCTCGACGACGCGACGCTTAAATTTGCGTACCAAATATATATAAGCTCTATGAGTATACAGAAGTACGAACTTCCTATATTAAAATGGAGGTGGACGACGAAAAATATATGAATACTCGTGCTATAAGCTAGTATTTGGAACACGTATTTGCATTTGGATTGTAACACGAGTTAGTACTCGTACTCGGCATACGTAGTTATTTTCCCTGGTACAATCCGCAAAATATATATTAAGAAAATAAAATAAAACAATCTGTATCTTAGGCGTTAACCTGAGTTAGCGTCAAACGCGACCGACACGACGCGATTGTACAGACCGATTCGTGACAGGTTGTAGCGATATCGCGGCGCGTCGCGCTTTTCGCGTTTGCCGCTAACGTATGCCAGAGAGATTCAACCAATTCTATAAGCCACTTTACATACCATTGTCGGTATTGTGTGAATTCTAATTAATTATCTGCAAATAGCGCAATATTTTTAAATTAACGCTCATAAATTCTAGAACATTACATAAGTAGATACTAGCTGTTCGTATCCGGTGTTGCTCGAGTATCAAAAGCTCCTTATTAAAATCGCTTTAGATTTATTACAAAATAAGCTTTACGACAAAAAAAAATACTGACACTGTTTTTAATGAATTAAACTAAGCAAAAATATATTATCTTTTGATCGACCTTATTAGATCCTAAATTTGACAGCAGGCACTCTACTGCCACCATCATTATCATCTCAGGCTATGGTCGTTCACTGCTGGACGTAGGCCTCCCCCCAATGATTGCAACAAAGATCGGTCCTCCGCCGCCCTAATCCAGTGCATTAGATTAGATTATAGATCAGATTATCATTTACTAAGAATTTATCTAGTGCCATACATTAGACAAATTCAAGGAAACTGTAAAAGTGATTCAGTAAAACATTCTAATATGCCACTTAAAGAATCGTTGAAAAAACAAAGTGTAATTCGTTAAAAGTTTCTTACCGTTTTAGAGATTAGCGGAGTCGACTCAGACGCTTTAGAGGCACTGCTGCTCATAGCAGCCTCCAGATTGCTCTTCTTAGACATTTTGAGATTCTAATAGAAAAAAGTCTAAATTAATTTTATAATGTTATTATAAAAAAGAAAACTTAAAAAAGTTATAACTACATTTGACCAGAACAAAAATAAGAACTCGGTCAATCCATAAAACAGGTTTCGGGTCTGACGACTTACTATCTCAAAAAAAAAAAAAATTATTGACACCCGAATTAATACGAATTTTCATGAATCTGTATAAATGAGATAGTTCAAAAAGTTTCAACTTACACGTGGTCTTTGAAGTGAATATAGATCCGTAGTAATCAATTGTACTACACGCAGCGCTCTCACAAACCAACTGGCAGGCAAGCCCACCCAAACCAAACCTAACTGACCGGTTATGAACACGCCGCAGCGGAGTGTACGAATAAACAACTCACTCACTCACTCTCGTTGTGTCTCCGATGTTACTTAAGAAATAGGTATAGTAATGCAAATTATTTTAAAAAATCATATTAACTCATAAATAAATAATTTCTTACAATTGGTTTTACGTATTCTATTTTTACACAGTCTGTAAAAAGAGAACACGTAAAAACGTAACATCCTCTTTACCTGGATGGCATCAAAAATATCCATTAGTGTTCACTGTAATTTGTCAAAGGATTTATACCTACATAATCTTGATGCAACCGAAGGATTCTACCTACCTGCTAGTTTAGTTACGTTACGACGTACACAGACGCCGCAACATGTTTCATTCCCCCTTTCTTTTATTACTTCATATTAAAACTAAAAATTAATCAGCCAAGACTACAGCCACGTCTGTGTGCGTGAAGGCTGAGGTTAGACAAGACAGTTAGACAGACAGTGTGTCAATATTTCGTCAGGCGTTACTATGTTTTTAATGTTAAATTATGATATTGATGATATGTAAATTTAGGTAAGCGAGGTTAAAAATATGGTACTATAAACTATTTGTTGGATGTTGCTTATATTATTGTTAAGATTGTAATACTAGACATTTGCAGACTTAACAGGAAACACTTGCTAATCGGAGACCCTCTTGTGAGAATTATAGATAGATAAAATATTTTACTGGCGTGTAGCAATAAATAAGGGTATCTTTTTTAGAAGTTTCAATCCTTGGCCTAAATTACTATTGAATTTTGAAGAAATTATGAAGTGGGTCGAAACCAGCTATCGGAAATCGCTGGAAACCTAATAATGCCTCTACATGTCGTTCATTGAAAAAAATATCTTGACAGAGTAGCTACTCGTATTACTACTGTCTAGTCGCTCGGTCTGTTCCTAAATGAGGGTGTAGACAAAGTTTTGTTTCTTGAAACTCCTTGAACATCTTTACCTTTAACGATAGCTTGAGCTTTGTTTTTAGATCAGATGTGTAAAATACGTTGCGCGTAGTTTAGCAAAAGTAAATACTATATAGAAATATCAATAAATTTTACGACTCTCAGGCCATAATTCCAGGTGATTTATCTTTTGCCATCTGTAGTGTATTCAGGAACATATGATGACTATGATTTAAGTACGAGTTAGTTCTAATGATCGCCAGTCACGTAACGCCACAAACTATTAACACGATTGCAAATAAAGAATGTAACCACAAATTTCTTATTTCTGTTTAATGACATTCCTATTATTTCTTTAATGTGACGTTATGGAAACGGTTAATGGTCATGGAACAATAAATTATAATTTAACTTAAATGTGATTTAACACAATGTGTGATTGTTAAATATCAAGGTGTGTTAAAAAATCTTTTTTATGTCATTACACTTTATAGTTATCCTCTATATAAATAATTATTATAGTACAATAAATATGTAAAAACTGCTTAAGGTAATATTGGTACTAACACATTCATGACATAGAGATGAGTGTATCTTACCTGTACTCTTTATATTTTTTTATAATTTTACATAAATTTAACTTATTTACGATATTACGTCATTTAATTCCTTCCAAATATTTATATTTCACAGGATTTTTTAATGTTACCTTAGACATTTGATAAGAGTGTTATTGGATTATAGAGACTTGTTCAGGTCTATTTATTATCCCTTCTTGCGAACGGTTGTTGCTCTTAATATCTTTAACCTAGTTCTAATGTTAGTTGTACCGTATGCCAAGCGAAAAACGTCTTTATTTTATATACATACGTTTCAAATCATTATGGATCACTGCGAAAACTCTAACCCTACTGCATATAGTGCACTATACAGTACTAAGAGTAGCATATAAGTGCGCTATTCGCGCCTGTGACCGAGTTTTAACAAAACGATATCCTCTTGGCAGGATTGGCTCGATGGATCTAATAGGACAAGTGAGCCAGCATCCAATATAGGCCGCTTATATCAATCTAACGCTGTGCCCAGCTTCCAGTCATTAGCAATTGTTATTCAAATGTAACTGTATAGGTAAGTAGTTATTACTTTGTCGTGCGTCAAAGAAAACAAAATATACAACACTGGAATAATAAAAATGTAAAAAAGGATAACGAATGGATCACGTTGTCGGTTGCGATCTGTTGCAAACAACCTTGATGTATACAGGAATTTTAAAATCGATTCGGGGCGACAGTAGCAAGCATACATTTTAATATCACTAAGAAAAATATACGAGTATATTTGGTACTCTGTGAATCAAACTTAACCCATTCGAGACCGATTGCACACCGTGTGTGCAATTGATTTCCGGGGCTATAAGACGACCTGCACACCGTGTTTGCAATAACAGTAATGTGCAATTATCAGTTACTCTAAGTAAACTAGTCGTTGAAATAAGATTTTTCTAAAACTAATGAAATCTGTGTGATCTTATTTTTGTGAATTCACTTACGAATTGGGTAATTTCCGTAGTATTTTTTTTTATCTGTATTGTTAATTTTTACTTAAAAGACATGTTCATTTTTCACAGGTTGAGTACCCTAATGTAGACAAATTTTAGCTGAGGTAGCCTAAAAGCCTAAACGCCAAAGTTTCGCTATGAATAAATAAAAAATCTATGAATAAATAAATGATCTATTTATTTATAAGTCTTAGTGTCAAATGAAGGTAAGTATCGAAAATTAAAATCAAAGAAACCCACATTATCATGATTCTGCTTCATCTGCAGCCAGTAGTAACAAAGCATCCACAAGACTCGCCGTCAACATTACCCGTAACTACTGTACTGGTACTTGCGCAAGCTCCGCTGGACACGTACATTTTTCTGCTAGCATGTAAACTAATAAATGTGATATTATTTGAAAAAAAAAGTTTATAGGCACTTACTTTAAATGCTGGTATACGTTCCCATTCGTCACGACATTGCTTAACATATATTCCATGTTTTTCCATCTTTTCTCAAGACAAACACAATGCTTTAGAAATTAATATGATAAACATGCACAGGACTCGGGAGAAATTTTATCAAAGTGACAAATATTACTGGCGTTATTAACAAACAAGCGAATACTTATAACTTTACTGCATCCTGAATTTGGTTACGTACCAAGGTTTACTATTTTCGGGGGATTAACCCAAAATAGAAAGTAACAAAGCATGGCCAGGTTTTTTTTTTTTGTTGCCACCCACACTCTTTACATTTTACGTGGGAGGTTTTTTAAGGACCTTATCCCTCAAGTAGCCTAAAAGGTGACCAGTAGCTATTTAGATTTTTATGTCTTTAATTTCCTTCCCGAGTAGCCTAATTGGCGACAAATCGCCTATGTTGGCAACACTGCTCGGATTATCGTACGCGTCGGTGCGCAGTACACAATTTTAGTAGATACTAGCTGTTGCCCGCGACTTCGTCCGCGTGGAATTCAATATTGATGTATCTATATATAAACATATACATATATCTGGGTGAAAAACGTTCCGCGGAAAAATTTTTCCAGGATAAAAGCCTAAGTGATGTTCCAGACGATAATCTATCTCTGAGCCAAATTTCGTCCAGATCTGTTCAACCGGTGTGGAGTGGAGTTACGTGCTGACAAACGTCCATCCAAACATTCGCATTTATAATATAATGATTTTTTTTACCTTCCGTAATTTTTTTGTAATAAATAATATCCTATATCCTTCCCAATACCTTAAAAATATGTGTACAAAGTTTAATGATGATCGGTTAAGTAGGTTTTACGAACAAACTTATACCTCTTCAACCCTTTTTTTTTTCGCAATAAAATATAGCATATTTCATTTCCTAAGGTCAAATCTATCGTTTTACCAAATTTCCTCAAAATCGGTTTAATGGTTTAGGCGTAAAAGCGTAACAGACAGATAGACAGAGCTACTTTCGAATTTATAATATTAGTAGGGATTATGAAGAAAGAAAAGTAACTAACTTATATGTTCATTTCTTTTTTCAATTAAGTAATACCTAACCAAAATAAAAAATAAAGTAAATAAGCATTTTATTACCAGAAAAAAAATACAACCTAACAAAGTGCATAACAAAAAAGAGACAGTTATCTTGAATTACCCCAATTTTTACCATTGACTAATAAATTTAAGGAACCCGTAAAGAAATTTTTCACCCGCTTTGTAAACAACACAATCCCGTACTACCGAAGTGTACAGCCTAAGTAGAACCATGATCAGCCCATTTGACAATATAGAACGAAGGTCAAGTTACATTGGCAATTTCAAAATGTATATTTTGAACTTTGTATTATCTTTGAACCATCGTCATTTTATAGAATATCATATATAGTTTCTGAGATTAGAGCGAACAATGTAACAGACAAACAGATAAACAGACAAAAATTTTAAAAATCGTTGTTTTGAGTTCTATAGAGTAGAACTTACTCCGCTGTAATAGTTTTGCTAATTTATTTTCCATGTACAGACACCAATCAGTTACGATTTTATTATATGTATAGATAGATATAGATGGGATATAATAGGTAAGTAAGTAAGGTATACTAGGTACGAGTATTTGCAAATACGCGTTCCAAATACAAGTTCCTAGAAGTATATTAATTTTAAATATCTATTTTATGTATAGTGGCAATGAAAATTTTCTAAAATTTTCTTTGGCTTGCAGCGGACGACGAAACCTGCCAACGTCTACCAACCTTCTATCGAACAACAACACCAAAATTCAAAGTCTCTAAATCTTAGCGGACGAGTAAAAAAAAAATAACACTTTCTATTCTATAATACTTCTACTTCAAAATACTTCCACGGTACTACCTATTTCTGCAGTAGGTAAGTTACCAATACTTCTACAATATTAAATACTTCTAACTTCTAAAGTACAAAATACTTCGACAAAATTAAATACTTATAGAGTACAGAATACTTATACCCCATTATATACTTCTAAATACTCGATACTCGTTCTTTTAGCCCCATGATACTCGCTACTTAGAAGTATTGTATAAGTAACCTAGTATCAAAACCTGCTCCAGTATATACAACGTCCCATCTCTAAATTTTAGGTATCAACGGAACGCTAAGTGGCGCGGCGGCGGCGGCCGCGCGCGCTTTCCTCCATCCGCAGTTGCTTCACGGAAGGGACATTCGAAAAATATTTTTTTAAATTGTACAGTTCATGAAAAAGGAGAATGAAGAAGGTTAATTTCTCCGAAGCAAGCCATTAACAATATTTTGTAATTTTATTAACACTTTAGGAACAAAAAAAATATTAATTCAAACAGAGCTAAATTATTTCCCACTTGACTTTACGTCCACGCACACACACTCGCAGCTAAACTCCGAGCCGTCTTAAAGTTTGATTCGAGATATACAGATTTGCGCCACTAGCGCCATTGCGGCTATTATTGCAAATAACTATATACTACTATACTACTACTACTATTATACTAATATACTTGGAATGTCATATATAATTGTCAAGTGATACAAAAGAAATAATTGATAAAATATGAACAAAAACTCCTATTTAGCCCTGTCATAAAAGTTATGAAAGTGCGAAAACATTAATAAAATTAGTTTATATTGCCCTCGGTTTTACGATATTGCTCCTTCTTCATTGGTTCGTTTCAGCCTTTAACCTTGTACCTTTCCCCGGACTGAAATCGATCTGGTAGATGAGTAGTACACCAAGATATCAATAGTACCTAAAATACGGTAGAGCCACCACCACCTTCCAACATAAATTTTGGCAATAATTCTGCATCACTGCTTGCTTGTTAATCACTTTTGCCCAAAATTATATTTTTAAATAGTTTACTTATTACCATTCTTAAGTCAATATTTAGTTATTATATTTGAGAAGCATCCGTTACTGTCGACACGTTGCTATGCTGAAAAACTCAATACAGATCACGCCAAGCAGGAAGCGTTGACGATCGACGACTGCTACAATAAACTGAGGTCAAAAGTTAAAATTTTGCCACAAATTATTTTTGAATTCTGCAACTTACCATCAAGTCTAAATATATAGATTTACTCATATACAACCAACAAAGTCCTGTACACTTTGTGAGCTAACTTGTATAAGGTACAAGTTCGGCCTAACATGATATTCTCTTCATTAGTTTGGGTTTCTTCAATATCAATTAACTCCATATTTTCCAGTCCATATGATTGTGATCACAAAAGTCTCAAGGTGCCAACAATTCAGTTCTATCTATCGATTTGACGTTTCAAAATAATGACTGGAAATCGTCTATATTAGCTTTTTCAACTTTTACGTATACTAAAAGTATTACTTGGATCAAAACTGTTTAGGAATTAAACTCGTTTATTTTGTTAAGAAGATAAAGCACATTTTCTGAAGTACTGGCTGCATAGCAATGTTAAGAATAAATAGCAATGGTAAAAATAAAATTTTAGATATAAATTTAATTAATTTTTGGCATCGTACAGCCGCGTTGTGGAATGATTTGTCCTCAGCGGTATTACTAAACCAATACGACTCAGGGTATTTCAAGAAAATAAAGTTATCCTTCCTAAAAAGCCGGCAACGCCTTTGCGGTTCCTTTGGTGTTGCGGATGTTCATGGGCGAATCGTTACTCGTTTGCCTCCTTCTTCTATAAAAATACTAATTTACTTTACGTAGAATAAATGTATCTTTGATACTTACATGCAGTAAATTTACCAAAAAGGATCAAAAATCATTTTGATGATTTAATTCCTTCCCCATAATGAATTTTATTTATTTCTGTCACATTACTGTCATAAAATAATATAAGAAAAAAAAATAAAGATACAGATTTACTGCCAACACTAGCTGTACTGTAATAACAATATCCGCCATTAATAACGATGCAAACGCCATACAAATACAAAATTTTTTTGTTGCGCTAGCCCAGTGGTCGGCAAAATTATTAGCCAAAGAGCCAAATATGAACATTAGAACAATTAAAAAAATTGGGAGCCAAATCTGCTTGTTTAGTAAACTTTTATTACACTAAATAAAACTAAATTTCATGCTTAATAAATATTTATTAATGCGTACAATGTATTTGCATCTCCTTGGAAAGTTTGAATAAGTCAGGTTTGTATGTTTTTTTATTTAAATTTTATGCATGATTCCAAGTTCTCATCAATAAGACGACTTCTCAGTTTACTCTTGATAATATTCGTGCTTGAAAAAGATTGTTTGCATATTATATGTAGAACCAAAAAGAGAAAAAACAGCAGACGCGAGCTTTTCAGATGATCGTAAGAGTGAGGAATACTATTTATTCCAAGCGTTGAAAATATTCATGTCTTCCTTCTCCAGGTCATTCAAAGTAGACCACTTGTGTTGTGAACTAAGGTCACATTTTTTCTTCTCCAATATTTCCAATTCAACACAAAGACGTTCGAAATTAGAGCGCCATATATCCTTATTTTTTTTTTTAATCCAGCAACGGTATTTCAAAGCTACCAATGTCAATTTCAAAAGGAGAAAATTTCAACTCGGTTATCGTAGGGTTAAGAGGATTTTTGACAAGTGCTAAAGTTGCTCTGCTGTTTTTAAATTCTTGAAATCTGTTGAAAAATGCTTCTCTCGTATTTAAAATTATTGTTTTAAAATGATGTTTATCAATAGAGGAATTATTTAAAAAAATATTGTATAAATGAAAAGAAAATAAATTATTATCTGGTAATTTATTAGTATTATTATACGTAGACACCGTTATTATCAATTACAGCATTCCAGCGCTCTAGAAGTTTCTGCACACCTTTAAACAGGCCCTTCTCAGAAGGTAAAAAGCTCTTCCCTTGTGGCAGCTTCAAGAGCTTCCTGAAGCTGATCTTATTTGGCGTAACCGTGACCACAGCAGCTGAAAACACATGGATTTTAATCCGGCGAAGAAGGTGGATGATCCCATAGCTCATATCGTCGTGTTTTAAGAAATTCACACACTGAGTTATATTGTTATCCAGGAAATCTCTTTAGACTTCAAAATTAACCGTTTGTCCTTCTTCGCAAAGATGCCAGAATGCCACACCATTGAAATCCATTACCAGAATCAACTCTTCTTACTTTCCTCTCTCCCCTCTTTTGTGCTGGTATCACTGGTGCTTTTTTTACCTCTTTCAAACCAGAACTTACACTTTTCTCTTGTAGAAGGGGTGTAAAGAGACAGCCAAGTTTTGTCTATGACCAGAGTCTGTTTCAACCAGTTAGGGTCTTCATTCAGGATCAGTAGGTTAAGGCGGGAGCAAAGCCAACATCGTTCCATATCTTCGTGAGTTCGAGTGGTTCCCACTATCCCAATTTCCTTCTCAACTATAGATCTTCAGGGAGAATACGGTACACAGAAGACTTAGGGAACTCAAATCTATAGGAAAGCTCCCACACAGACCAACCCTCACACGATCTTCATGATCTGGAGCTGTGTTATGGGGTCCTGCGCGAGCCTCTTCGATGCTAGTTCGGCCTTGTCTAAAGTGAGAAAGCCATCGCTGGACCGTCTTTAGAGGATAAGCTCATCGACCTATTGCAGCTGTAAGATCACGGTGGGTGTCAGGTCCTGAATATCCAAGCAAAAAACCGAACTTTATAAATACACGTTTTTCGATATAGTTCACAGAATTAATTAAATTTTGGCGATCCATCGCGAAGGAGACCATTTAAAAGCGCGGTGCTGCTGATAGTTCTCGAACGATTGATTCGACCGCATAGATAGTTAACCAAATAATCTCTACAAATTTCGGGAAAACTCAAGATTATAAGGTGTCACTTTGAATGGGACAATGTATAACTTTTCCTTAATTTATTATAAGTAGTGATAGTAAAACTACCAACCAATAAAGTGCGCTTTTTACAATATTGGCAAATTTTCTAGAATCATCTATGAGTAAACAAATGCCGTGTATAGACTATCTATACTATCTAGTGCCGTATCTAGACTGAACGACTTGTCACCTATGAGTAACAGTAAACAGATTACAATTTGGTGCGAGTTTTCTCGACTTGATATGTTTAATGTCTCTGATGAGTATCTTTTTAATTCTTCTAGAGTCGGGAGACCCAGTCTCGTCAAAATTAAAATTGGTGTTGCGAAGAATTTTCCTTTTCTATCCAATTCTGTTATATTTTCTAGACAAATAGCGATACAACTTTCACATTGTTTTGCTAGACAGGTACCGATACGACCCCTTAGCAGTTTTTGTCGTTTATGCCAAGAGTGTGGGATATTCAAATAATTATTTTTACTTTGAATAATAATTATTTTTATCTGTTCGAGGCCAAGATCGCTAGGTATTGTAGATGGTGTGTGTCAGCGCCGTTGAATAGATAAAATCAGATGATTCGCTACTCGTTCAACCACATCTATCAAAAAAATTATACGATTAACCTCTGTTCTTCTAAAATAAAATATCTTACCACCATATGTTTGTGTAATATTAAAGTCACAAAATTAATTTAAATATGTATATTAATTAATTAATTACATATTAATTTTATATAACATTAATTTATTAGGATTTTTCTTATCTTTTTTCTTTGAAAACTGTATATTATGGTTTATGGCTTTTCTATTGATTATAAATGCTGTATGTAAATAATCCTATATTTCTAGATTTTTTTATTTTATTTTTTACACTTTCAACCGTATTTAGGCATTATCTTTACAAAAAAATATGGATTTAAAGAAACCATGTAAACAATTTTAACCGCCCAAAAGGAATTTTAAAATCGGAATATGGCAACAATACACTGATTGATTGGTGACATTTTTAGTTTTTGAATATGTCAAAAGAGATTATACGATAGATAAATGCGAGAATGAGTAATAGTGAAAAAGGGGTTTTTTAATATACCACAATTTTAATAAACATTGAAGTACAATGAAATTTATTTTAGAAAGTGGCGTATACTGCAGGAAATAAAAAGACAAGTAAGTTAAGAAAATTTGTCTTTTTTATCAATTTTACACACAGGATAATGGTATTTCAAGCTTCAGTAACATATTTTTATCGTTAATTTTAACACTTCATACGTTTGCTCAAGCAATAATAATTTTCTTCATGATTACGCTCACATGAATTTTACATACCTGCGTGTTATTTTAGTCCAATAATGTACTAATTTATTGTCCCCGTCAATTACAATTCAAACAAATACGGCCAATTTAAATTATTTTGGAATAAAACTAAGTTTCCTCTAAAGTACAATCTGCCAGTTGTTGATTACGAAGTGTAATATTTGCTCCTTTCTTCACAAATTTTTCCTCATTTCCGTCTACAATTAGATCATCTTTTATGTACGGCAATATGTTTTAAAGTCAAAGGGTACGTTTTACGTTCTATGGTATATATTCTTATCTTGTGTTGCACTGGGAGTGAATGACCATTAATCAATTTGAACTTGGTGGATATTTATGATTGAATTGAATTTGTGCTTCAATGCATGATTGTAAGTGTGCTATATGCAGTGTGTAAGCTTATACAACAAAACTTGCAAATGTTATTGTAAGGAACTAAAAAACATCACAATGTTTTCCTGAAGATTCATTTATAATTTTTCTAATATATATTTCATTTTTATCATAAATTAAATCCCCCCATTAACACAAAAAAAATTAAAGAACTTTTACACAAAGCACAAAAATAATTAAGAATGATAGAAATTAACTACTATCGTTTCTTTCCGCAAAAAATTACACATTCATGTAATCAAAAAATTTATTTATAAATTAAAAAGTAATAACTAAAATCAAATAATAATGATTTGGAAATAGTAAATATTCAATTTAAAATATTATATTAAACAAATATACTAAAACCAAATGTTTTCTACCAGAAATTGCATCACTTTTCTCTTTTTGGTATGCACATCAACTTATGTTTGACAATACATCCACATCTGCATTATTCAAGACTTTCTGGAAACTTCCTGTATAACTACTCTAGGGGCGGGCAAACGAGACTATTTTAAATCATATTTTGCTTAAGTTTCTCTGTGAAATTGCAATTTAAAACAACATTATGGTACTATTAGTAATATTACTACTTTTGGTAAGCTTAGTAAGTTGTTTTGTCCTTTCAAAATGATGGATTTATTTATTGTGTGTTGTTACAACACCATACACTATTTGCTACTGAGTAATTCATATTTATTCATTTACTAGTTGTTGCCCACATATGACATAGCCTTAAAGCCCTTAAAAATATGTCGAACAACTGTTGCTGTCAAAACATAATACACATAAAATAGCAACCACATACTCTTTCCCAGGGAAACCAATACATACAAATAGCAATCATTTTTATTTACACCACATATAATATCTATACATGTACATATGTATCATTCTAACAAAATCAAAATGAAAAGATATGAACCTAAATTTAAATTATTAATTTCTGAAATAAAATGATAACAATAGGGTGTTTGTTACCATATTTAGATTATATAATTTTAGCAGTTGCCGCAGCTCAGATAAATGGATAGAAAAATAAAATATTATAGCCACCTAGGCAACTGACCTCAGTTGCTGTTAAAAGAGCCTTTTATTGGTGAAAGTGTTTTAAAATTGATTCAGCACCTTTTTTTTAACTTAACATATATTCAAATATTTTATCTTCAAAATATTAGTATAGATATTAACTTTAAGAGGAATAGGATGTTTATTGTGTGACAATACAATGTTGCATGGAACAAAACATCATTCTTTCATTATTTATACTTTGATGATGATGTAATACCTTTAAATATGGTTTGAAATAAAACCTAAAAGTAATATGAGTAGTCGTATTATATGAGAGTCCTAAAGACACATGAAAATAAATTTGTGCGTTATTATGTGCCTGTAGCTTGTCTCTTAAAGTATTGTCATACATAAATCTGTTTTGGCTTATAGTTCTGTCTTTTTATACTATTGAATACACTTGAATATTTGAGATGAACTTCTTCAGTAATTTTAGATTACATCGTACATGGTAAGTACATTTTTTACCTTTGGTTTGCTGATGACGTTGAGATCTCAGTTGAGTATTCAAAAATTTCAACACTGTTTCTGAACGCTTGGGGGCAACAGATGAAACTTGATAAGATGAAAGTTATGTTCTATGAGTACATCCTCTATGGCCCTCGGGAATGCAGTTATTGATTTAGATTTGAAGCCTATGTTAACCTAAAAAGTAAAAGCCTGGCCGAGGTAACTTCAACATATTGATACAGGCATTTGACTAGATGGAAAAATCTAAACCATCATCATCTTGCAATTACCTCAATGTCTAAAGAAAAGTTGACAAGACAGCAATGACCTACGGTGCAGAGACTGGGACTGGCTCATAAGTTAAAAGTCGTACAGCAGATGATGGAGAGAACTATACTCAGTGTTTCACTGAGGAAAGAAGAAATTCGACAGAAAATAAAAGAAGATGACATAGTTCTGACTGACCGATTGGCGCAGTGGCAAAATACTTGCTTTTCGTGCCGCAGGTCGTGGGTTCGATCCCCACCCGAGACAAACATGTTTGTTTGTCTTGTGTCTGGATGTAAAGACCACCGGAGGACGGGCAGCAGCGTCCTTTTCTTAGTACGGTGGAACATACTGCGATCGCCAACCCGCCCGCCAAGCGTGGCGATTATGGCACATTTTCCCCCCAATGATCCGATCAATGGGGGAGGCCTGTGTCCAGCAGCGGACTATCATAGGCTGAGATGGACATAGTTCTTAAAGTCATAAAGCTGAAATGGCAACAGGCTGGTCATTTCTGTCAAGATAGCAACCTCAGATGTGATAGGAAAATCTTGTAATGGAGGTCATGAATGGAGACAAGAAATCTGAAGCGCCCTCCATACCGATAGACCAATGAAGTCAGTTGCAGAAAGCAGAGAATGTTACACTGTTGAGGGCATTAGAGAAGGCCTATATCTAGCAGTGGAATGATTCAGACTGATGATGCTGATATCCAGACATAACATTACAGTTTTGTGGCTGATGACAATATCATTTAGTATTTCTTTCCCTTTAGGTCTTAGTACTTCAGTAGTCTAGAGTTATAATTATTTAACTATAAAATTTCTATTATTCTTGATTTTATTCAACAAATAGAGATGTCTCTGGTCATACCAGCAAATTTAGCAGCAACTGTGTGGATAATATCTAAAAAATACACCGAAAAACTGTGCTCTATCATATAGGTTCAAAGTAATTTTTTTTTCACACTTACATATCCATTAAAAAATCTTTGTATTTAATAAACAGAGATGCTATATATTTTTGAACTTTGTATTCAAATACTTAAAATTGTAATTGTTATTATGTAACACATAAAATTAGTAAAAAAATATTTAGATAGGATGCAAACTCAATTAAATAAGCTTCTAATTAAGCAATCATAGATGTCAATAAATAATTGAGAAACCAGATATATCCTTATAATATAAAATTGCTTTGTTGGTCATTTGAATCTTTATTTTCTTAATGCATTATCAGCATGCATTATTTCCACTATCATTACCATTATTTCCACAGCAATAGCTTAGAATCAAAAACACCTGGTTGAAACTTCAACCAGGTGTTTTTGTAATGAACAATATTGAGCTGGTTTGTTCAAATATCATTGGGATGTACTCAAGGAAATTAGTAAAAAGTCGATGGAAATGTGTAAATGAACTTAAATGAAATTTTTTAAGTCTTAATAAGCTTTACATTAGTTATGACCAAGAGTGCATATGTATATCTAACCTCTGTCTGAATTTTTAAACATATTACTCTCATGTAACCCTTTCCCAACTATTAAATATATTTAAGAACCCAAATCAACCCTAAGTTATTGGCCTATGTACATTTCTTATTTATCAATGTAGACAAACATAAAACCTATGATATATTTGTGTAAATTTATGTTAATTTATTAATTAATTTGTGATAGTTTATTATTCGACTAAATTTTAACTGTCTTAGTTACACAGCAGCGGTAACAACACCAAAGAAAAAAATGATATCATTTGATGCATCAGACAACATGAATGCTACCCAACCCGATACCCATCAAGAAGATGCAACAGGTAATTAATTCAAATTTACTATGCATTATAACTAAATAGGTACTTATATTGACAAGAAATTATCTGTTACATAAAACATCCTCCTGATTGCAGCTAAAGCCTAATTTGTAGATTTTTAAATCTGTACTGTGTACTTTTAAATGTTTGCTTGTGGGTCACAGTACTAAACCTACTATGGTATACATTTTAAGGCTTATTTTGAGTCCTTAGAAGCGTTCTAGGCTAACCTAATCTGAAATAGTTCAGTTAGTTTTCCAACTTTCACAAGTTGGATATTGATTACTGTCCACTTTCAGAATACTAAAATAATAAAACACTACTGTAGCATGCTGATTTCAATGTTAGTATATGATATTTTTATCCTCAGTTTAAAAATAGTTTAGTTAAAAATGTCTTGTGCATTAAAAAGGATTTTAAATTTTATTTTTAAGTATCTTATGTTTCGTGTATTTGTAGGAATGGAGGAAACTCCATCATCAATGGTTTCTAGCGAAGCTGAATCTGAGGGTAGTGTGATATCGGAACAAAGAGCCCATGATGGCGAAGCTCTGATGCCCTTCAGCAATGTCTCCAGTGTCTTTGATGCTCATACCACGCAGGACAGATCCGCACCCACACTAACTGCCAACGATTGGCGCAACGTCGGCAACTCATTGGCGTCAATCATCTCCACAAGAGGTTATCATTTATTTAATAATACATATGTTTTATTGTCAATAATAACACCCATTGTATGATTTATAACACTATGAATCAAATTAACTAAAGAAAATATTAATATCGTAAAGCAGAAGATAAATAAAAAAGTATTATTAAGGTCTATGAATAATCCCATTGTCTTTGGGACAATTTGTTGCTGAAGCAACTCATACATTCAAAATACAAATAAACACATGGAGATCGAATAAAACTTTCAACTTGGTCAACCATGTCAATGATATTGAAGTCTTCACAGATTTTTTTTTATCTCCTAACATAGAATAAAGCAAATATTACTTCCCAAAATTTTGTTTATTATTTACGAATAGTATTAGATTTCAATAAGGATTGGTTGTATATCAAGATTAGTCTTATCCATTACAAAGATTAATGGAGAAATTAAATGATATTACTCAACGTAAATTGGTACACAATATTGTTTATCTTAATAAATTCTAGCAAACGGTTTGTGAAAAGTAAATTTTTGATGGTATTTATAAAAATGATCTAGTTTGTCAGTTTAAAAATGTTTGAAAAAATTGTAATATGAATTGTTGGAAATCCATACTATTCTATTTACTTAAATACTTTTATTTAAAAGACAATTTAAACATTATACTTCATTTCAGGCTCTATGCTGCCATGGGGTCCACATAAAGGCCCCATCGTACCACCCACAGATATGGACCTTCGTCCTGGAGAGTATGTCATGAGGCTCTTATTTACAGAATTTACAGTCCAAGCTGAAAGGAAAATGGAAGCTGTGATGGCAGAACCTCTTGTAAGTTATTTCTCATCTCAAAGAATTTGTTGTTTGTATTAATTTTTAATAAAAAATATCTATGCCATCATTTAGGAAAAGCCATTGAACAAAACACTTCAGCGCGGTGAAGATCCACAACTCGATCAAATTCTATCAGCATTCGGAACTGTTGCTGAGCACTGTCTACCTTCATTGCTCCGAGCCCTCTTTGGCTGGCTGGAACGTCAAATGGCTGATTCACCACAGCTCAGTGAACAAGCGAAAAAGCCACAGCACGATTCACGCAACAAAAGGTGAGATAAGACATTCACATGCAAATATTCTCTTTACAAAATATATGCCTTGACAGATCGCAATCGAATTTTGAATGAATAACAGCAATACTAAGCAATTTAAGGTAAGTTTGTATGTGTTGTAATTTAAATAGTCCAAAATTAAAAGGAATAAAAATAGTGTATTTATAACAGTTGATGACTACAGCCTACTTTTAATATATAAGCCATAACAATTTTTTTTCAGACATTGATTGCCATTTTTAAACTTTCCGTGTACTCAACTGTATAAAGTTTGGTTTAAATTTCTTTACAATTCAATTGCAGCATAATTTATATAGTGGCGGGCAGTGGAGCTGGTACAGAAACGACTGAACGTAGCAGTGAGGAGCTGCAGGCCGAGAGACGTGATCTCGCTGTAGAATTTCTCTTCTGTCTCGCTCTGATCGAAGTCCTTCGTCAGTTGCCGTTCCATCCAGGTCATGAAGATCTAGTGCACTACATAGAAACACTGGCTTTCAAGAGATTCAATTACAAAGAAGGGTGAGTATATATTATGCTATGAAATTATTGTACTGAAAAAAGTCTCTAGCGCTTTAAGTCTGTTTATGAAATGGAAATTAGTTTCTGGAAGAAACTGATGAAAAAATCCACTTAGGTTTACTTGTAAATTGACTAATGCTGCTTGTGACACATTCGTGTCTATTAATAATATGTTATGTAAGCCGTTGTTATAGAAGTTACCACTGAATATATAGAAATCTGCAGGCTTTGATGCTTTGTTGATTTGGATAAGGTTTTATATAGGATTAGAAGCGTCTTGGACTGTCTCACTCATTGGAAGAAATATAATAATATTATATAAATAATTTCAATTTGAACATTTCAACTTGTCATGAAACTTGCCTTTTTATATGCCATCAATAAAAAAACTGCATCCACTTTTGGGATCATCTGTGTTTTGACTGGAACATGGAGCATTTACATATTATTACATACATCTTAATATTGTTTTTATAAGAAGGTCTGTAGGCGTTCGAAAATTATGTTAGAAAAATATAAATATATGTTGTTCTGTAACTTTACCATAGTGTAAATGTTTGCACATGTATCTGAATATAGTTTTTTTAGTTAAATTTGTTTTGTAATTTAATGATAATTTCTGGATAATTATTATTTTTAGGCTCCAGTCGAACCCGAATGCTGCAAATGTACACATAATAGCTGATCTATACGCTGAAGTGATCGGCGTCCTGGCGCAATCACGCTTCGCCTCCGTGCGCAAACGATTCACAGCCGAACTCAAGGTCAATATTTATTTAACAACTTATACGATATACGAGCCTCCTCACAACGTAAACATTTTTATTAAATTATAGTAACGCTAAAAACCACATCTAGCGTAATTTATGTGCTATGGATATGAGATGTACAAATCTATAAATACTTTGTTGGGTGAACAGTTCGATTGTTTTGTCATATTTAGTACAAGTTATATATTTATATCCGTAAACGTCTATTAACGAAGAGTCGCGACTCTCTTCGAATATGTGTTATCATTAATTATGCGGAATATGTATAATGTGCTATAAAAGATTGTATTTCACTTTGTGTTACAAAAAGAACTTAAATCTCTAACTGCCATAATAATGCATGTACGAGGAGTAGGAGGTTTTTTATACATTATTACTTGAGGATTCACAAAGTTTGTGATAGTTCCATTGTCAATTATTACACGTTAGTTGATAATCAACACGTGAAGTCTAAATTATACAGTAAATCAATGAGTCTGTCTTAATTCAATGTTCTTTAGAACAAGAAGGTATTTATTGTGTTATGTGTAAGTTGTAAATCAATAATTAATTTATCATCTTATGCTTAAAGGATTTGAAATCTCGCGAACCATCCCCGCACTCAACACAGAGTATTATATCTCTGCTGATGGGCATGAAATTCTTCCGAGTGAAAATGGTGCCCATTGAAGAATTCGAGGCGTCCTTTCAATTTCTGCAGGAGTGCGCCCAGTACTTCCTCGAGGTCAAAGACAAAGATATACGACACGCCCTAGCTGGACTTTTTGTTGAGATATTAGTACCAGTGGCTGCGGTAAGTTTTTTATTTTTTCAATTTTATTTGTCCCATAATAACATTACTTTAAAATTTGATGTAATTATGTAACAATTATTTTATTATTATATATTAATGTTGTGAATGTTTACTTATACAATAAAAAATGCTATTATTACAATATTATTGGTTCACATATACTCAAATTCATGTAAGTTCAATATTCAGGTGACCCTAATAAATACATTTTAATTTAATTTGTTTGAAAATAATTGAAGATGAAAGTGAACGAAAACTTTGTTGTAAGTAACAAAGTTTTCGACTTCATGTAAATAATTTAAATAACTTTTCATGGTAATTATAATCGACCGTACCGAGAAACATGAAAAAGAAAATCATTAATCAACCAACATCTGGCACAAGAGTACATTTGTTTTTAAATTTTAGACGGTGAAAAATGAAGTGAATGTACCATGCCTGAAGAACTTCGTTGAAATGCTATACAGTCACACTCTGGACGCCAGCACTAAATCCAAGCATCGGTTGGCGTTGTTCCCTCTCGTTACCTGTCTGCTCTGCGTGTCGCAGAAACAGTTTTTCTTAGCCAACTGGCATTGCTTCCTCGCTATGTGTCTGTCACATCTCAAGAATAGGGATCCGAAGATGTGCAGGGTGGCGCTAGGTATGTTTAAATATCTTTAGATATTTACTGTCTACAAGAAAAAAAAATTACCAGGACTTGATCACTTTTTAATTTACTTCTATGATGAAATTTGTATGTAGACCTAAAACTTGATCATTTGTGTTAATATATTGCTTATCTGTCTTATTTTTTTTTTATTTATTACTGATCTGTACTTATAGTTTTTAACTGCACTGGTGCATAATATAGTTGCAGTAGTTATAATTAGTAGGTAGTATATAATTATCGATTAAAATGTATGGATTGTATTTGTAAAAAATTATTCTTTTTACATATTATAGAAGCGTTATATCGTCTGCTATGGGTTTACATGATAAGGATCAAGTGTGAGAGCAACTCAGCCACGCATTCCCGGCTTCAGAGCATTGTCAATTCCCTGTTCCCGAAAGGATCCAAAGGTGTGGTCCCTCGTGACACTCCGTTGAATATATTTGTGAAGATTATTCAGTTCATTGCTCAGGAGAGATTGGACTTTGCTATGAGAGAGATAGTATTTGATTTACTCATGGTGGGAAGGCCGATCAAGATAATAATGACACCTGAAAGAATGTCAATTGGGCTTCGAGCGTTTTTAGTTGTTGCTGATAGTCTTCAACAGAAAGAAGGTGAGCCACCAATGCCACGGACCTCGGGCACTTTACCATCTGGAAATACTTTGAGGGTTAAAAAGACCTTTCTCAACAAGATGTTGACCGATGAGACTGCACGGTCTATTGGTATGAGTGCATACTTCCCGTATGTCAGGAGAGTGCTAGTGGAGATACTGAGAGCACTGGACGCGCACTACGGAAGGCCATTGATGTTGACAAACACTCAGAATGTGACTAAAGAACAAGAGATAAATACGGGAGAGAGGAAGCCTAGAATTGATTTGTTCCGAACTTGCGTTGCTGCCATACCTCGGTGAGTATTTCCACAAAATTGAAGACTTTGGTTCACATCACTTTTTCCTTTATATTTAATTATATGCAAAGAAAAATTAAAGGAAAAAAATAACCTGAATAGTCTTTGACAAGTGTCAAAGTTTTATTAGTAAAATTAATTGTTTTCGTAACATACATTCTGTTCCAGATTAATCCCGGAAGGTATGAGCTCAAGTGAACTGGTAGATCTTTTGTGTCGTTTGACGGTGCACATGGACGAGGAGCTCCGAGGTCTCTCCTTCCAAAGCCTCCAAACCCTCATAGTCGACTTCCCCGAATGGAGGCAGGATGTGCTTGCAGGATTCACACAGTTCCTCGCTAAGGACGTACAGGTACAGACAGGACAGGAAATATTATAGATTTATTAACATTTTTATTGTTCATAAGCAATCAATAATAATCATGAATGTTTCAGGACACAACACCGCAGCTGGTAGAGAATGGTCTGAGAATGCTTCTCCAGTTGATAACGAGCTGGAAGAATGGGGAGCCAGTTGCTACAGTGCCCACAACACCTATGAAGCACGAGCCATTAGTGTCTGTCCTCAGGGGGGCTGAGGCCTTGGGCTTGGTCATGCTGTGTCAGTGCAAAGCATATCCGAGAAGATTGGCTGTACACATCCTAAGGTAAAGAAGTTATAGCAATTGTTAGGAATTTTACTTGAGTTTAAGCTTAAGTTATTTTTTGTTATTGTTTTCAAAACTGATACTTACGATGGGACCACCCCTAAGGTTTAGACTGTTCAATAACCAGATAAGTTATGGATGTCCTACGGAGAAAAGGGACAGATTGGACAAGATGGAGGAGATTGGAAGGAGTAGAGAATTGGGACTACTGACACCTGATTATATTCTGTGAGAGTGTGTAGGGTTTGATATAATGGTATGGTTACTATAGTACGGTATGGCGACAGCTATGGTTGGTTCTACTATCGTTAAATTGTTTTCTTGATATTGATAGGTGATTTTCCGAGACTTGTTTTACCATTACGTATTATATAATAAAAAAAATAGTTAACTAAACTTGTTCACTGATTTATGATTGGAGTTGATTTCTATTAGACGCAAAGGGTTTATACAGCCAATATAGATTAAAATAAATATTATCCTAGGGAAATCAAGTATCTTCTTGATAAGTTGCAACTAACGCGCGACGAGCCGGCATTGATCGACGCAGCGGACGCTCACGCGCCGTACTTTGCTGAAAAGTGCCTGCCGCTGCTGCCGCCCACTGAGAAGCAAGCCATCCTCGCGGCCGGCCAGCCCGACCTCGTGTGGATAGCGGAACGTAGCCATGCAGTATGGACTGCAGGTAAGTTTAAAATCAGTATAATTTTATTGGTTTTATCATGTTTATTGTTAAAAATAGTTTTGTTCCCAATGTTTCGATTACTTTACAGCCCTCATAGGCAAAGGTGGGACTGAGGTGTTTGACGTCCCGGTGCTAAAGTTGCTGGCAGTGTACCCTCTTTTTCCAATATTATTTTTGTTTTACAATTAGGTGACATTATCTTGAGATCTTTCAGTTGTATGCCTGGTTGGCTTTAAAGTACTCGAAACATCGTAAATAGAAATCTTAAATTTAAATAAAGGCCATAAATTTATTTCTATGTGTAGTATTCGCGTAAATATTAGAAATCATTATACTGGTAAGTTTAACGTTATAAAATTAGAACGGGAATACCACAATATCACAGAAGACTGGCTTGGAGTCTTCTGTGATATCGTGGTAAAACATACGTTTTATGCTGCCGCTTTTATTCTGACTAGTGAGGTTGTTTCTTTAGGTAGATATATAATTATCTGCCTCTATGTAGGCAGAGTAAAGGTCCATTATACATCCTTAACGGCCACCAAGGTCTCTGCAACTCGTATGTTTTTGTCGAACTGACGGGAGAGTTGTCTTCGCATGTTATATGTATGTATAAATGGCTTAACGAATATTGATGAGTGAGATGTCATTCTGCCAGTCAGTCGGGCTTTCGTTTTCTCGTAAATGTATGGGCGAAATAATTTTGTTTAAATTATTTGTATTTGTACCTTACAGGTATTCAACACGACGAAACATCTACGAAGAATAGCTGGAGTGCTAGTGGCACTAACGGTGCGGATCCTTGGGAAGTAAGTGATCTTAACATTAGTGAAATTATCCTTACTTAAAAAATAAGTTGCCATGCTACGCTGCCGTATACTCTGTATATTTTTATATAGAACAACTGTTACACTTAATAATTTACACTTTGTACAATTTACATTTGTATTTCCTATGATTTAACTGTATTTCTAATTAATAATATAATATATAATTAATATCTTGTAACGCACTTGCTAATTGGTAACTTGAGGTGACAAATACTAATATTATAAATGCAAAAGTTTGGACGGATCTGGATGAAATTTGGCCCAGGGATAGGTTATAGTCTATATAGACTATGTTATCTCCCCTTTATAATGTGTTAATTTGTGTATGGTACCCGAGGGATATTTTTGTTTTTCACTGATGTATCTATCTATACATATACACTCATGGACAAATGTAGGCTTTATTTCTCCTGTTTTTTTTTTAATACCAGAAGGTGGCAAGCGAGAAGGCGATCACCTACGAGTAAGAAACCACTACCCATAGACATCTGCAATAAGCATTTGCGTGTTGCAGATACGTTGCTTGAATAGACAGAGAAGGGATAGAGAGAAAAATGGACATTACCTCCTTCTATCCTTCCCCTTCCCCGACAAATACTTTTTCCCCTTCCTCCCTTTCCATATTATTAAATATTAAAATTAGGCTTCCGGTACCTCACTCCTCGGAGGAGACGCACAATACATCTACTTGACGCCTGTCTTCTGTGAGGCCGTGGTATCTCACCGGTCGAGCGAGCCATTCGTGCAACAGATATTGTTGTTGCGGACTCTACCACTGTTAAAATATTGTGTTTATACAAACACTAGTGTTAAATAAGTAACTTTTTCAGGTCATACTTTACGGACTGTTAGAGCGCAGTCGAGTTCCCGCGCGATGTCCGGCGACCATACTACAGGCGTGGCCAATACTGCACGCCAGAATACATGCGCTCTACACTATTATAGAACCCGCGTAAGTACACATTATGGACCCTAATATTTATGACGAAGAGAAAATAGATGTTACAATTTATTGGATATTAATTTATTTAGTTTATCTAATTTTAAAAATAGTAATACTCAAAGTTTTCTTTTATGTAAAATTGAAAGTTTGTATGATAAAAGCAAGAGTAATGGCATGAAAGAAGAATAATAAATAACTCTCGTCTTTTATTGCGAGCAATTCTGTTTTGGTGAATCTTCCGACTGACCGGTTGGCGCAGAGGTAAGATGCTTGCCTTTGACGCAACAGGTCGTGGGTTCGATTCCCACACTGGTCAAACATTTGTGGACATTAACATGTCTGTTTGTCTTGTGCCTGGATGTAAAGACCAGCGGAGGACGGGCAGCAGCGTCCTTAGTACGGTGGAACATACTGCGATCGCCGACCCGCCCGCCAAGCGTGGCGATTATGGCACACATCCCCCCATGATTCGATCAATGGCTCCCCCATTGTGTCCCCTCCCCTATTTCCAGCAGTGGATGATCATAGCTTGAGGTGGTGGTGGTGGAATACTTGAGATTCTTGAAGTAGCATACCTTACAATAGTAAATGGGTTGAGCGTTACAATTAGTATAAGATTGCGACGTCAGTGTTGGTGTAAAGATCGTTTCCCCCTTTATGTGAGTTATTAGGTATCTAGAGGTGTTCCATATGTCGTCTGCCTCAAGTGTTACGTATTGTTTGATTACAGGCCTGTTAGTGATAATCGCGCCTCGTTGCTCTCTCGCACTCCGGCATTACCTAGAAAACCTGAAAAAGAAAGAGATGGATATATGCAAGTGAGTAATAATAATAATTCTTAATTTTCTTGAAGACAAACGAGATCTACCTTTCTACAGTTGAAGAGTAATGCTATTTCTCTTTTCTTCTCAGTTAAAGTTCCAATATTTAAAGTAGCGCAACAGATCTTTAGGTTACAATTGGGGCTAATGTCTTTAGTCGAGTCCGTCCAGTACTCGGTAGTTCTCGCAGATGTAGGGCGATGTCTCTGCGCGTTGTTATGCGGCGACGTCCTATCTGTTATCCTTAATGTGTTTTGGAAACTTTCCATTGTACATTGCAAAAGATTCGACAGTTTTTGAGTTTATTACTACAGTGTCGATTGCCATCTGACACAAAAACGTACCCTCATGAGGCAGGAAAACCCTCGGATATTAAGTGATAGATCCGTATACAGGTCCGGATATCCCGCCAGACTGATCAGACGCCAGAGCCTCGAACGTTGGTCAGCAGGACGCTTTTGGCATGGAAACACGACCAAACGGGATTTATTATAGCTCGAGAGAGAGACACACACGCACACACAGAGAGAGAGAGAAAGAGAGAGTAATAATAATTAGAAATTATTATTGTTACTCTCTACATTTTTACAACGAACTTTATGAATTCTTATAACCGCTCTGCTATTTTGCATGATCGTTATGGAGTTTTGATTTGATTATGTTTGTGTTACAATCAGGTTTGGAAGTATTACATGACGATGGCATACTTATTTGTGCCGGCAGTACCCAGTCCTGTTATACGATGTGCCAGCCCTGATCTAAGCCTAAGGTAAGTAAACTTGCATAAATATATATTAAAAAAAAAACAAATATATTTTACAACATACACATTAAGTGTGACGGTTATATAGTTATGATATAATATGATTAGGTTTAAAATATAGTATAATTTAATTACTTGTTCCGTCACATTCAATAAATTTAACATAACATAATATTTAATAAGATGGACATAACCATATAAATATTTTTATTGGCTTGAAAAGTAATACTTATGTGTTGAAATATTTTTTGATTGGCATTAAAGCATTTATTTGTATAGTATTCTAAAACTGATTTGTTGTGCTGAGAGGAGTAGAGATCTTATGTTGCAGTCACTTGTATGAGGATTAAATTCGTTTGGCCTTTTGACGATTAATATTAGGAGATTAGCTTGTAAAAAAATTGTATCTTAAGAAATACAAGGTTAGCCTGTTGAACTATAACCACTGTGTTAAACGTCGCATGCGTTTGTCACGCACGCTCTGTGCTGAAGTATGTCTAGTACGTCAGAATAATCTGCATATATTATAATCTCTAACATGATAACTCTAGAATCAGAAACAATTTTAAGCTTCCATTACACTGTAATAGATGTTAAAAAAACCTCAAAGAAATTAACCTCATAGTCACAATTGGCAATCTGTCATATATTTCTTTTAAATAGTCATTTGTCAGTAAATTATTAAAAGAGGGGTGTGCGAATATGCGAATTTACGAATGATTCTTTAACGAATAGTATCAAAGGTATCTGTAATCAATGTTTTTGAGTTCTAGTAAAATACTAATTAAAAAAAAACGTAATAGTTTTAAAATTAGTTGGAGTTATTTCAGCTGTTTAAATATTCATCCGGTATTGTTCGCACACTGCTAATCATAAAATCTATGTAGCGTAATCGAAGCTTCTAACATTTAGAACCGTGAGACGCGATACCTTTTCTAATTGTTCTAAACCGGATCCTTAATCCATTATTACTCAATATATTTAATATATTGAGTATGTACTGTGTTATATCAAGATATAGATGAACAACAACAGTAAAAGAGTTGTGTTACAATCGGTATAAGATTGCGGCGTCATGTCGGTGAGTGTAAGAGTATGATGGCAATATGGCGCACCGTGACCCTCTGTCCAGCAACGCGGAGCCGGAGGGGTGGGTCGGGCCAGTCGCGCTCAGCGGCTCCAGCGAGAGCCTCAACGCCACCGGCGGCTTCTTCACGCTGCCCCTCAGCTATGCCCGAGCGCACAGACATCACAAGCGGACGAGGTGGCCGATCGCATCGCCAATAGCATCGACAATCTCCTTGCCAATCGCTATGTGCACGTCGCATTTGATTGCCATACCATCGTCTCTGTCGTGTTTCGGCTCCATCTCGCTTATCCTCATCGTTGTCTTTAACATATATCGTGGCATGAATCCGTGCCGTTTTCATCTCTCGTCGCTGGCTCTTTGTGCACATTACGATGGAATCGACAGCGCAAACATCATTGTCGGTTCTACGGTGGCTTTAAAAATTCCGATACGAAGGCCATTGTTCCGTTGCCATCCATCAAATCACGCATAGGTAATTTGCACAGCTAGAATCTTTATTTATATAAATGACATTATGATCGTGTTTGATCGCAAATAGATCACAGGCTGTGCTCTGTCGCCGGTTACTAGTTATTATATACATATATCGACATGTTGTGCCAAAGCATAATCATTTGATGTGCGCGTTCTCACATTTTAGTCGCATAATTTACGTGTTTTATGTTTGTGAATGACGAAGTGTATGGCTCATAATTATCAATTTGACTTTGATGTGAACTTATCTACATGTGAATTCGAAATTGAAAGATTGATCATACTGGTACAGAAACGAAAAACATTGTTGTAGATTAATTCATACTTTGTTAAATTTTCGCCTATTTCTTAAATTTCTCTTATTTTCTTCCTGCAGTACTTAATGCGTATTTAAATTTCTGATATAGTCCATAAAAAAATAATTTTCCTTTTTCAATCGTTTTCACGTGTGCACATCTTCGATCTGGATACTGAGTACTATGAATCTTTCTATTTTAATGTGATTTCTGTAAAGCATTATTCGCTAAAATAACATATAACTTGGAATGTGTAGTTAGTGATATGCCATGGAATAAATGCACGAGTGAATTAAAAGGACAACAATAACTAACAAATGAGTTTCATGACAAATTATTGTTTCTCCTTTAGTTAGTATAATAATAATAATATAATAATAAATAGTTTATTGTATAAAACACACATACTTATTACATCACTTGCTAGGGTACCCTTTTAAGTATATAATACTTGTGCCAGGCTACTCCGTTCTTCCGTATCATACAGTTAAAAATAGAATAAACGTGTACCTTACAAATGAGCTACCGTACAAAAATACATATTTAAGAACAAAAAAGTTAACATGTTTCATCAACAAAGGAGAAACAATTGTATTAAATTTGTTTGAACGTATCAATGTGTAAAGAATGTCCGAGCTTCACATGAGTGTGCATCTATGTGTGCGTGCGTGTGTTGCGTTGTTTTTTATTTAACTTATTTATCATTAACATATCGATGGCTACGCATGTATTTCATTCTAGTGTGTACATTTGGAGAGGGCAAAGCATTTAAATCTGGATTCAAAAATGCATTAAATCTATCATATCTGATAATCACATTGCATTCTTTAGTCTGCAGACTGTAAAGTGGGGCTAATCGGAACTAATATTTACATTGGTGTATTTTTTTTTGTAGTGTTGGTCGAAGACATGGTAGTATCAGTTTAATGTAGTGTGGTTTTTTTAAGATAAGGCGAAAAAAGTTTGTGTGTATGCGTAAATAAAATATGTATATAAGAATAAAGGCGGGATCAATAAGATCTCAATTCAGCTAAAATCTAGGGGTTAAAAGTCATAAAAAAAGTGACATTTTGTAGTGAGAAGAAGGTTCTTTTGAACAAGCTTCTTTTAATTTAATTAAATAAGTTGTGTAAAAGTTAGAACATTATCATAGACTTCAATTTCAATGAGGCTTCGTCATGTAAAGTGACTAAAGGTAATAGCTTCGGTATGTTTTACAATCATATTATAAAATTAAGAATATAAAAAACCTTCAATGAATTATCTCAACAAACTGGCTATATTGTTTATTTTTGCGTGTGCTAACTTTTGTGTTGTTCAATGAATATAAGGTTCAAAAGAAATTAATGTATGTAAATAATTAAATCTATAGTACACGCTATTTGACATTAGAAATACTTAAAGGGAAATTGCCGAAGAAGTTTTTAGTTTGTTTTTTTTTAAAGCTTTTTGTACATTTGTTCCCCATTGCTTTTGTTGCTCAAAAAAAAGTTTTATGTAGTACATTACTGTTGACGCAAAACATTTTTTTTTTCAATGTTATTTCTGTGTTACGCTTTTACTTCTATTATGTGTTCGGTTAACTCGTCTTCCTTTGTCAGAAAATGTGATAATCTATAACTATTTGCCGTTTAGTGTTTGTTTTCTACCTTAATACGTGTCGTATATCTATATCTGTACAATGCCACTATCATTTCATAACTTAGTAAACTGACTTAACTCCAGTAGAAGAATTAGTTGTCCGTTGTCGTAAATAATTATTTTTAAAATGTTACTAATAATTTTTATGAAGGTCTTACTTCATGGTCATCAGAAGGTAGGTATGCCCAAGTTGTGTGGTTTTGAGTGATCAGTAAAAAATTGTTAATATAGGATATGGTCATTTCAATTAATTTATTTATGATCACTTAAAATTTTGAAAATGTATCTCAATAGACACTTGCGTACATTGCGAGTAACTTCTAATACGGATTTTTTTAACTTTGGATTATTAATTTGGAAAAGATGTTTGTAAAATATCTACCATCTATATTTCAATGACCCGCGTGTCATTATCACTGACATAATTAACTTTTATACTTTAAATGAAATATTTATATCAAATAATTTAAGTTTCCTTTGCAGTCTCATGTTAACTAACTTATCATCATAATTTTTGAACATTTTCAGCCAAAGGAAGTATAACAAAGTAACTACACTTATTTAACTCAAGTTATAACTTATCTGTAAAGAAATTTTACTATCAAATTTTCTGTAACTCAGTTATTTAGATACTTAGAAGTCACTATCAGTTAAATTTCTCATTGTCGAAAAACTCGGTAGAGGATGATGTTACCATTTGTTTCTTTTTGTTCTCTTATCTCTTATGCAAACAGTCGTTAAATTATTTAAATCTTTGAGCAAATGCTAGTCATTCAGTTTGTAATATTGATTTTATCCTTACTATAACTTGAAAATATCAATTTTATTCAATATTATTTAGCCTGATCAGAACAATAAAAAACATAGCCATCTTGCGAAATTCAGTTATCCATTGGCATGTTACTGTTCTTAATTCATTACTTTACTGAGTTTTTTGTAAGTTGAAATTCCGGAAACTATTCATAGTATAGAAACGAAAACACTTTACAATATAAATTGATGACAGCTGGCAAGATAAGAACGGTCATTAAACACCCTTTAACAATTAGTTTCTCTATAAAAGCGAAGATGGAAAACCCAAGAGTTTCTGTTCAGGCGATACAAATCGATTAGAGTGGTTGCTGTTAATATTTTCTTGTTCATTAAAACTATCCCGATCGTAGTTCATCACCGGATTCGCTGAGCGAACGAAGCGGCGGCGAGGCGCGCGGTGCGTATGCCGCGCCCGCTTCGCTCCACAAGCTGGCCGCGCCCCTCGTACGCTGCGAGGTGCCGGAAGTACGTGACGCGGCGGTCTCAGCCTGCGGCCATATCAATCCTGACGCTCTCAAGTAACTATTGATATGTTATTATTTTACACCAATAAAATAAACGTAAACCGTAAAATTTTATAACAAGTTTGCTGCGACACTTATTGCTACCAATTATGTAGTGGAAGCCAACAAAGAAAGAGTGAATAGGTTAATGCTTAACTAGTGTGTCATGTTTTAATCAAATTACTACTTACCATAAAATGGAATCGTGTCCAAGTACAATTGTGCCCTTTAAAAAAAAGTGAAATAGGTGTGAGCCTGTAAACTTGGAATGCAAGTTATTGAATGAATAATTAATGCGGTAATAGATATATAGACACAGTGAGGGGCGGAATGAGTCAATCGCATGCATGTCACCCATACTCCCGTGTTGCTCCACACTATAGTAGTTAAAAAGGCGTTGTAACATAAAATTATGGCTTAAAAGGGAGAGTAGCGACTATTGTGGAAGTTGTGCTGCTAGTGTTCGGGTATATTCAACGGATGAATGAAATGAGTGGTGACTACGTTGTTTGAAGACTTGTACTAATTAGTTATGTACTATAAAAATACGGTATTAAAATAGAACTCCTTAAACTATATTTTAATTTATTAATTTTTATCCAGGGATCTATTTGAAGAGCTCTTACCCATTTTGCGCGAAGCTGTTGATCGCAAACAAGAAAACATGCGCCGGCGACGTCGCAGAGATGCACTTCGTCTACACCTAAACAAGATGCTACTCATTATAGCGAGGCGGAATACCTTTTCGAGCAGGTAAACATTATTTTTTATAGATTACAAAATTTTACTTTGTTATTACATTATTAATGCTTGGGATCGTTTTCTAGATGAAAAAAATGTTTAAAATGGCGCTGCGGTCACATTTTATACGCCCATTTTATACTAGCGCCATCTCAAACGCTTGGGATCTCATTAGATCTTTAAACAGCAGATTATATCTGCTTATGTGTTTTCTAGTACAACTTTCGTCGCTTCTAATTGATTAAAGTAATAGATCGGATAAAAAGGTTTTTAGTGAGACATTGATGTGTAATCTGCAATCATAATGGGCTGTAACTAATTTTTACTGTATTTAATTAATCGAAGGATATTGTTTGTATGCAGTACATTTGCGTTGGAAAACGGTGGGCTACATTCATCTATAACGGAGTATCTGGACGGGGTGCGGCAGTGCCTCGAGGCGGAGGCAGAAAAGGACGCGGCGGCGGCACGCGAACAACGACTTACGTTCGCTGACTTCGTTACGGAGCTTATCAAGAGCTTCCCAAGTATGTTGATCAATTTATTTCGAGTAGACGTGTTTTCGGGTCATCTGATTATATTTGACCATCGTTAATAATTTCGGCAACAATCAAAAATTACCGATGCATTGCCAACATTTTAAGGGAGATTATAGGAAAGGAAGAGGGAGATGAAGGTATTGAAAGGGGATGCGGCCTACGATACCTCACTGATCAAAGGAAATGCTGATATAGAACTATTCCTACTTTACACGTTTTCTGACAGAATGTCGTATTTCATTGCTTTTCCGCTCATTTTTGCAACAGCTGTTTGTGTCTATAGCATTGTTTATTCGACACAAAGAGATTGATCCCGTGCCTCGTCTATCTTTTAAGTAATGGTAATGTAATTCTATGTGCAGTCGAGATGTACGGAACGCTAATGAAGAAGGAGCTATGCCGCGGTCTGTTCTCGCTGTTTGCGAGCTGCTGCGGACCGCTCGCCAAGCAGCTCGGCGCGCTTATCACGCAGCCGCAGCAAGCAACGCACGAGATCGACGACAGGCTCAACCTTTCCGCGCTCACGGTAATCGAAAACACAATCAATTGCTCGCTCACGCCCTCAACCGAAAGGTATAGGCGGAGAGATTAACATTCGATATCGTCGGCATAACTATATACAAAAAAATAGACGGTTAACTATTTTATTTTGATGACCTAGTTCACGTTGCACAGGTAATTTAAATTTTAGATGATTAAAGTGGAACATAAGTATTCCGCCTTAATCACCTACGTGATATGTGATGACCACCCTAGTGGTCAAAGTGGAATAAACTACACAGATTTTGACATTCAGCTGTATACATACATCTACGAATAAATGGTCGTATGTATGATCAAACTTTCTTATTTGTAATAAATAAATTAGTGTTTAGCCACAGTCTCGGCAAAAGTGAGATGTAACGGAAATATTATATGCACTAGTTCATTTCTCGTTCAGAACTTGAGGATCGAACGGAGAAACTGACCCTTGCAATGATCCGAAAAGCGTAGAGGCTGTGGTCACAAGAAAGAAAGATTCAAAATCACTCGTACGTCTAAAAGTCTACCGTTGGACTAATGTTGGACGAATGAGAACGGTGAAATTAAGTTATTATCATTGCACACATAAAAAGTCTTCATTGCGCAACTAAGAACGATTAACGAACTAAGAACGACGAAGAAAAATTTTGCATACACTATGCTTTTTTGTTTTTTGTTTTCCTTTCACGTTTATTTACATGAAAACTGAGCTATGTATGATTATGGAGGATTCTTAACTGGAATTTGTAATAAATATATAATTGTTGGTAGGCGATGAGCGCGCTCGTGTGCTGCGGGCCATGCTTCGCTCCGAACGCCCTCGCTGAAGACGGTGCTCTCTATTCATGGCTCAGTGAGATGCTCTCTTCTACTAACGACAAGGTATGTCTACACTTTGTACATTTTTTATTAATATATAAATCTGTAGTGTGTCTGTAGTTTCATTGTTTTGCCTAAATTTTTTGATTATTTGTTATTATGATTCACGGACATCAAAGACTCTGCAGTTATAACTTATCCGATCTTAATGAACATTGGTATACAGCAGGATGATATGCCATATAAATATCGATGGGCCTAATGTAAACAAAAAAAAAAAACATTTAAAAACATTCCTTTGTATTTTCCCGATAGCAAATCTTATGAGAGAGCGGAATGCAACGGGTAGCCTGATATTGAGAAGCGTATTATATGCTCAGTAGCCATGTTCGATATTTTGAGTCAGAAGACAAAATTAATAATGTATTATAGTTGCTACCAACGTTTTAAGTTAGCGCTTTCCATTACTATTGCAATAATAAAAATATATTGTTATAATGTATGTGTTGCAGAAAAAAAAATAATTTAGTTCTTAAATTTTTTTATAATATGGAGTAACAAACAAAAGGCGTGTCGCTTGATATTACGTGATCGACCGACGTTAAAGCAACCTTTGTTGTATCGGCTCCTGAAATGTCGTTGAAAACACGTAATTCTATATCATGCCTTGTGGGAGAAAATTACAAGAAGATACAAGAAGAATTTTAAAAGTATAAAAACTATTTACACAAAATAAAATAAATTTTTTTTTTAGTTTCGAGTGATCTAATCTAACGCGCATTTCATTTCTGAGATATCATTTTAAAATAATAAATATTACAATATGAATAAATCTGTCGTAATGCAAGAACCCAATGTTCTTTCTTACGTCGTTTCATATTTTAATATCAGGCTAACCATTTGCTATGAAATGTGAAACATACTGTATGTTGTGGCTACATTAAAAATAAACATACACAGATACATGTACAGTCGAGTTCCTTGGCGGTATTCCAGTTACAAAAAAAAATTCTTGTTCCTCGCGACGAACTAAACTCCGCCTCCTTCTTACAAATAACCAATTAAGGTGCTATCGATGTTTTCACATAAAATAAAGTAAAATCTGTGGTGTACCTGCACTGTACCCCTGACTATTGTTATCACCGCTTTCTTTTTTTTTTTCGCTCGGGTAGTTTTACGATCTCTGCCATTCAGACGAAATCATTATTTGCGGATACTCTATTGTTATAACATTGATCGACCTTTTTCCTCCTTACACATTTAAAAGTGGTACGAAACGTTCAAAAAATTGTCTCTTTTTAAGTGGAATACCGCTTAGGAACTCGACTGTACATATTTCTGAGTATCACGTACGTATATCTGCCACAATACACGATACTATTACTATTATATATAAAAAAAATCTTTAACGAACGTCAATAGAAGAAACATTGTTTATCACTTATACCGTTGTTGTTGTTCTTAATCATTTAAAAACCTTTTCTCCGTTAACATTTATCTTTTTGTCTGTTGCATTAATAGATAACAATTATTGAACATTGTCCATACAGATCTATGAACTGGCCCGTGAGACTATTGTGTCGCTGCTGGAACGCAACCCAGACATCGGGCCGCTCCTGGACTGGACGGTGGACAAATGCTTTACTGGCCCACCGCGCGTAGCTGATGGCTGTTTCATGGCACTAGCAACCATATTCAGCACTAGGTAAGTTTAAGCCATACATATATTACATCAAATTCAAACTTTTATAAATCAAAATCGGACGTTTGCACATCAAATTCAGCCTTTTAAATAAAAATTTTAACGTTTTTATTTGACAGTTTCATCGTCGAACCCCCAATTTTGATTTGTAAAAGTAAATAATATAAATAATACAAAATTAAATAATAAAAGCAAAACTAGAAAGAGCTAATATATCGTTCGTCGTCCTTTTATGATGTCGACGAGCACTACCAACCTTTTTTTAGGAAATTAAATTAATTGAAAGGAAAACCCATAAGGATATATAAAGGATGAAATACTTTGGTATGAAAAATCAAATATCGCTGTAGCTGTTTACGTCAAAATGTCCATTTTAGTTAATCGTAATACTGTAAAATATGGTATTACCTACACCTCTTTATGACAAATAGATTTAAAATCTATCTGTCTCAAGGTTAGTCTAAATTTGACATGTTTCGATACTTGTTTTCACTGTTAATATGTGATTTACAATTAAAAAAAAACGGCGATACAGAAGCTAAGTCAATGTTAATGCTCTTTTGAAGGCATTGACAAATTTTAATTTGTATGTAATTATTTCCTTAAATTATTTAGTAGTATATATATTAATTATTAAGTAGGTGTATGGATTATAAGGAAGAATATTTCTTAAAATCAAAATCAATTTAATCAATAACAATTTTTTCGAATTCAACTAAAATATTTTCTAGCGAATATATATGGTATTGTATAAGGCTGTTACATCGCACCTAATGACCTATATCCCGACTCGAGACAAATATTTGACTTGCCACTGTTTATTGATTGCCATGCTCGAAGTGGGCAAGAGAATATTGACCATCGATCAAACATTTTTTAATACTAAGTACCATCGATGCTATCTTATAATCATAGACGTACATTATTATTAGAGATTATGTACTTAATCAGTGATTAACTATACGAAGTGACTATCGAGCGAAACTGAATTAACAAAAACATACCCAGGCTACGTATAGTGTTGATTGACAACAATTGCTTTACAATCCATACATTGTGCTAGATATTTATTGTTCCCATAACTTCCAAGACTAAATAATTGTATAACATTTACTTTAATTAAAAAATTAAATTTAGTTTATTTATTCAGGAATATTTATATTACTCACTCAAAAGCAAAAGATCGTTATATTTTTACTTTTACTGTCGTCAACTATGTCCCCGAGGTATTTCTGAAGTTTAACCTTTACGTTACGGTTTTACACCGTATAACATATACGACGAAACACGATGTTACTGTAAAGTGTATGTATTTACTACTAAGTTTGCGATGAAAGTGCACTTTACAAAGTAAAACCAGCGTTCGGTCGCCTTTTACCGCAAGCTTTATACGTTAAACATAAACCCTACCTTTGAGTTAACGAGCTTTGTTCCATCATTATTTTATTTTGTTCTCTATATATTTTGTATCTAACTATGATAGCACACGTTAATTTACCCCTTTGGAACGTAATATTTAACCCTTTGACTGCTATGGGCGCATATATGTGTTCCGCGAAAACGATTGGTGTGGCTTATAGGCGTATATAGGCGTCCGACGCAAGCCATCATAGGCTATGGATGCAAATGCGCGCTCGGCGAAGTTTTGGCTGTTTACTACTGTTTTATATGTATGCTCGAAAATTGTTTCTCTTGTACATGTCCAATACACTCGCGGAAATCTTAAACCTCTTTGAGTAGCAATAAAAAAAAAATTCGTTTATTTGGTCAGTCATTAATGTCTGTGTCTTAAATTTGTTTACACTTATTGTGAGAGAGGTATAATCTTTGCGCTAGTATACTTATTATAATATTATTAAATAGAAAACATGTTGGTGGTGGAAAAAGAAACATAAAATCGACCATTTTGCCTGAGGGGCAGTCATTTCCCTTCAAAAATTTTAAATGCAGCTAACTTGAAACGAAGAAAATGTGTTACAGGAAACATAGCAAAAGAAGGGATAGTCCAGTATACATACCAGTGTACAAAATGCGACTTCGGATTATGTTGCTTTGAGATCTACCATACGCAATTGCACTATTACTTTTCTTATTATTCTAGTTTCTTAAAAGAAAGTTTTTGTTTACATTTAGACTACTTTTTGACTTACTTGTTATTTGTTCAATTTTTATATCACTTATTTTTTATATATAGTTATAATTTATACTATCAAATTATGGCGTTTTAAAACTTTACAATTGGTGAATAAACAATATATGTTGAAAATAAAAAATGATGGATCCGTTTTGCAGTGGACAAACTAATAGTAATTGGATTATGAATTATATTACAATGTATTAATACGCCGCTCACAAGATAGATTAGCGCACTAGCTGTTGCCCGTGTCTTCGTCCGCGTGGAATTCAATATTGATGTATCTATATGTAAACATATACATATATCTGGGTCAAAAACGTTCCGCGGAAACCGTACATTTTTCCAGGATGCCCGCCTAAGTGATGTTCCAGACTATAATCTATCTCTGTGCCAAATTGCGTCCAGATCTGTTCAGCTGGTGTGGAGTTACGTGGTGACAAACGTCCATCCAAACATTCGCATTTATATTATAATGAATTTTTTACCCTCCGTAATCTATTTTATAATAAATACTATTCTATATCCTTCCCAGTACCTTAAAAGATATGTGTACAAAGTTTAATGATCGGTTAAGTAGGTTTTACGAACAAACTTATACCTTTTACCATTCAACCCTTTTTTTTTCGCAATAAAATGTAGCATATTTCATTTCCTAGGGTCAAATCTATCGTTTTACCAAATTTCTTAAAAATCGGTTTAGTGATTTAGGCGTAAAAGCGTAACAGACAGACAGACTGACAGAGCTACTTTCGTATTTACAATATTAGTAGGGATTACGAAGAAAGAAAAAGTAACTAACTTACATATTCTGTTCTTTCTTAAATTAAATATAACTTAACCTAAATAAATAAAAAATAAAATAAATAACCATTTTATGGCCAGAAAAAAAACATAACAAAAAAAACAAAACACAATAACAAAAAGTTATCCAAGAATACGTTATTATTTTTGAGGAGTAAAAAAGAACACATTTTGAAAATCCTGATAACAGGTGTGAATATTAATTTCTAGATTTACTAAATCCTATTTTTTACTGTCTTATGCCATCTAGCAACGCATTGTAAAAATTTTAAAAGTTAATTTTTTGACCCGCTTTGTAATAAACACGCAATCCCGTACAACCGAATCGTCCAGCCTGAGTAGAACCATGACGAGCCCATTTGACAATACAGATCGAAGGTCAAGTTACATTGGCATTTTCAAAATGTTTATTTTTAAGTTTGTATTATATTTGAACCATCGTCATTTTATAGAATATCATATATAGGAAACTAAAGTTTCATCCCAATCAACAAAATAGTCATTTTATAGCATTTTTACTGAAGATTTGTTTAACGTAACGCTATAAATTGATACAACTTTTTTAATCGTGCACCGACTTACATGAAATAAAAACTTAATCTAACGATTGAAGCTAATTACTACACATTGGTGAAAACTGTATCCAAATCGGTTAAGCCGTTTCCGACACCGATCAGTCACGATTTTGTTTATATGTATAGATATAATTATATTGCGCGAAAAAATATTCAATCCCAAACGATCGCTGCTGCGAGCCGCACACTGCCCACGCTAAATGCTTCAACTTAGAGCAGTTAGTAGTCAAAGGGTTAAAGAACTAGATTACATATTAAGTTGGTTCAATGACGGCCCGCCATCATCAATGATGATACAATCTATGATTTAAACAATAAATTAAATATTATGTAACAAAAAATTCTTCAAGCTAATTAAGTTTGTCTTCACAAAAGCTCCACCCACTCTCTCTTTCATATTTTTCTTTCTTACGAATTAACTGTGTTTGTTTTCATTAGCCAAATTATATTTTTACTATTAGAATATTTTTAAAGCATCGGCTCTGTGTAGGCTGTAATTACGAAGGTGTATGTAGATGTGTACGATAAAGACAGAAAGATTATTCAAACGGATTTCGGTTGTCCATCGCTTGTATCGCAATATATAAAAACTTTCTAAAACATGTACAGTTGGTCCTAGTATAAAAATATGTTAGTCTTGAAGGCGTTACATGATACAGTTATACTGTTTTCTTTTTTATCATTAAAAATCCATACAAGGTCGCTCCTCCATATTATTTTTAATTTGATTTTAAGTACTTTTCAAAATAAAATAATATTATAAACAAAATTTTGCAGCTCATTTTCTACCCTGGGGGAATTTTGCCTTTACTAAATTTGTAAAATCGTACGTTTGGCTATATAAAATGCTTATCACTTTATGGGCATCTATCGACAAATATACATGTATTGAGTATATTCTGTTATTCCCCTGTGTCACAATTGCGACTTGTAATTAGTTTGCATTGACGAAATGTAAACTGTAATAGGTATGCGAACGACTGTTTCGATTTGCTCGCAGTCGGCTGTTAACACTGACCGCTCGGAAAATCAAGCAACAAAGGTTTCATGGTTCACGAATCGGTGGCTCTCATAACAGTCTGCTAAAATCGATTTCTATCTGTAACTCAGTGAGCACCGACTACTTTGATCTATGTTAAACTTTAAAAATTAATACATTAAATGTTTTAATTTAAGGGGTCAGGTCTACTTATCGTGCCAAAAAAAACTTTTTTCGATTTTTTTTTAAATTAAATAACGGAAAATGTTTTGTTTTGTACCAAGTACTCAAAAATTTTCATTGAAAAATGTTGAAAGAGCAGCGAGTTACAGTCAGTATGCGAGGTGTTTGAAAAAAAGGTGTTTCGCGGCCGCTCATTCCTGTAATGTAATCATCTGAAATGAGAAAAATTAACGGGAATCTTTAGATAATCATATTGGGCTCAGGATGGACGAAGGGTTTGTGAAAATTCCGAATTCTTACAAAACGGCGAATGATTCAAGTCAAAACTTGTGTTGCAATCAAAATGTTACTCGAATTTTCAGTGATAAAAAACTATTCACCGCCTATAAAAATCCTTCATCCATCCAAAAATATGTGAAGAATAAGTGATCCAAACTTCAGTATGATCGGTCAAGCATCGGTTACATCGATTAAACTGATCATTCTGTCGCCGTAGTTGTTGTGTATAATGCTATAAGTATTAGTACATATGGGGTAGAAAAAACACTCCTCACATCCGCTAGCCTTATTTTCCTGTTTTACCTGCTGGAGGCGGTTTTACGCGGAGTTCTCTTGCTCCGATTTGTTTCAAATTTTGAAAGAATATATATTTTGTCCTTTGAGAAAATGAATCGATTTTTTGAAAATTCGAAACTAAACCTCACCCCGCATCCCTTAATGATTACATATTAAAGATTAAAAATATAGGTAACTATAGTCCAAGCAATCTTTAGTCGAAAATTTGTTCATTCGAATATGATATTTCAATAAAACGTATAATATAATGAAAATGTGTAAAGTTAAATAAAAACTCGCAGGCTTGTTGGACTATGTTGTTTGCATAGTAGCATTAGTGCCTCGTGAAATTTTGCGCTCGGAATAAAAATTGATTAAAACTTTTGTTGAAATTTATTACAACTGGCGGTGAAACCTCGTCGCGACAAATGAAACAACTATTTGATTCAGTGTACTGTTTGACTTTATGAAAAAAATCGTCTAAACACAGCTCCGTATTTGCCTTGATCAAAGTGACAGTCAACATATTAATTTTGTATAATGAAACTTAATTCGTCAATTGTCTTTCTTATAAAAAATATACCCAATGATGTTTCGAAGTTCACGACACGTAGTGTGATAGTTTTATCGATTTTTGCACCACGTATTATTTGAGATAGTTTTTATGTTTTGTCGAAATTTAGACACATTTAAGTCTTATAACGTCAACTGAGCACTTCTATAACTGTCAAATGATAAAAACTGCAGCACATGGGTAAACATATTGTAAGAGACAGTGATTTCAAAAATTAAAAATCTATAATTTGTTCAAATACTATTATATAATATAAAGTATATAATGTAAAATAGTATATGATATAAAATAATAATTATAGTATAATATAGAATATTATTACTATTTATATGATAGAACATTGAATTTTGGTAACGAAAAGCTTCAAATCAATTTATCTAAAAGTAATTTACATGTTGTTTTTGGTTGGATGTTTTTTAAGCGAAGCACTTAGAAGAGCTAGTCGGTCACGAAATTTGCAAGTTCGTCGAAGTGTAATAGTTGCGTTACAATGGACTCATTAATGCAATCTCGATGGCACGCAGTGCGGAGCAGATCGAATCACGTTGACTCGTATTTAACACTTTTGGTATCCTCTTTTCTCGCTGGCACTATAAAACGACTTTCCGTCGCGCCCGTGGTTCCGTGAAAACTTAGATAATCAGCCCGAAAACTGAACATGTACCTTATGTAGATGTTAAACGTCGTACATGTATTTTATTAGCGAGCCGATCGCTTAAACTAAGAAGGTGTGTTTATATTGATATTTCCCGAGGAGCGCCTTGCCAATCTGCTAAGTGTTGATAGTCACCTATATCCGGTACTTGAATATTATTAAGTTTTCGGGTCGCGATGAATCGACAGCTTGCATATATGTCGTCACTTTACATATTGTTACTAACTTTTAACCGCGACTATGTCCGCGTAAAATAGTTGAGAATGCGGGCAGCATTCTCAATAATTAAGGATACTTATTTTGCAAATAATACACATATAAATAGCTTTGGTTAACTGCAAATAACTTATTTTAGTACATTTTATGAATTACTTTTTTGTTTTTCCATCCTTTGCTAAAACTTAAAGATTTTGCGAGTTAGATCCAACGCAACGTTCATCTGATTTGTTTGGACTTCCATACGACTTTTATCCCCTATTTCCTCCCTATGTAAGTGAAAATTTCATAAATGCTGGAACTAATGTTCATTTATTTCTAATCAAGTGCCTAAATACAAATATTCATGGTTTTAATAACGAACCTTCTCTCTCAAATAATCTTTCTTTTTGTGATAAAAGGTAGACTTTACTTGATAAAAGGTAGGTATGGTCTTTCCCAAGGTCTGTCTAGTCTAGTCTATCGTGCCAAATTTCATGAAAATTGGTTCAGTGGACAGACAGAGCTACTTTCACATTTATAATATTAAGTAGGCATTAGATACGTTAGTTAAATATCATCAAATGTAATCACTTAGTCCACCAGTTAATTCATGATTATAGGTTAATGTTTAACATGTTTTAAATTAGACAGTAGCCGATATTCAAGTAAGTGATACATCTTCATTGTAAAAATTAAACATATGGCAGTGAGACTTAAAACATGTTTTAAACTCTTGTAAAGAGCTACTTGTATCAGAGTTGTGGGAAATAGCCTTACCCTCGATCCAGATTTGCTATGGCTACTTTGTAGAGACCTATCTAGATAGATAGCTAATAATATAAGGTTGTCAAATATCTCCCTTCCGCTTTTTTGCTCTTTATTCAATGCTTTATAAAAAGTGTTACAGTGATCGG